>JBBUKS010385208.1:0-19225 GCA_038050645.1 Hedychium gardnerianum
ACCGCTCGACGAGGACCTGGAAGAGCGGGTGGCCAATGAGGTCGGCGCTGACGAGGTACCTCCGGCGCGACTTGCCCACGTACACCGGGTGGAACCCCGGCGGGACCTCGTCCCCGTGGAACGACGACGCCGACAATTGCATCCACCCGTCGCCGTCCTGCGACCGGGAGGAGGCCCCTGCGGCAGAGGCGGCTTCTCCCCCGGAGGTAGAGCCGGTGATGCGGCCGGACGAGTTCCAGCGCTTGATCATGCACTTGAGCTTGCTCAGCTTCCCGCCGCCGCCCTTCGCCATGGGATCAGGACGATTGGGGAGGAAGGGGGGCGGGGGGTCACTTAAAAAGGGAGCAGAGACTGGAGTGGCCCTTCAAATGATTTCAAATTCGACCCGGAGGTTGAATCGTCTGTATAATTTTTTTTATTATAAATAAAAATAATAATTAATTAAATAATATTAAATTTTATAAAATTTTTTTTATCGACACAAGGTGTTCACGATGAATAATTCAAAAGTTTAATATTTTATATTTTTATTTGAAAGAAATTTTTTTATAAATAAATTGATGATCGAAATATAAATATTGCACTGTAGTCTTCGGAGCTTTTTTTTACTATGAATAGAATCCAAATCCGATTGCTCATTAACCGGGTGAACCGATAGATACGATACAATTTAAATTTGGTTGAATTTCTGTGGCGCATCAAATGGACATGACAACGCAGGGCGGGGTTGTGGGTGGGGAATAGTTTGTTGTGCGCGGGGCCACGAGAGGGCATGGTATTTATGCATTTAACAACAACCTTTTAATATTTTTTTAAAGACAATTTAATTACATTTAAAAAATATTTTTATTTAATAAATGGAGTTAATGTGAGTTAGCGCGTTATAGCTGTTTAGTTAATTAGCTTCCAAATGTATGGAAACATGACAGACCAAACCAAAAGCAATGTCCCTCCATAACAGAGTTTTGTCCATTGTTTGTCGGAAAGAACTCGTGGCTAGGTCTAGGAGTCCTTTGGTGTAGGATCATGCATGTTCAATTAGGATTTTTACGGGATGAATTGATGATTAATATATGAGATATTATTATTATAAAATTTAGAAGTCAAATTCTGATTAACAGTTAGGTTCATGTCCTCCCTTATGTACTAGTCATTGTTCAAACTAGTAGCTACCGTGATTTACCTCTTCCGTGTTGATTTTGGGACGGACTGACGGGAGCGTTGGAGGCGAGCATTTCGCCTTTTGCCACCATGCATGTTCAATTAGCTCCATTAATTTTTAATGCGGTCTATCCAGTCCTATAATTTTTTTTCATCAGTTATCAAGATGAATTTGAGAAATACTTGCATTCTTGGATATCGATAGTCGATCTTGTCGCTCCTCATTGATCAGAGTTATATTCTACTTGAGTATTCAATCATAACTCGAAACACGACCGCTCTACTAGTAAATCCATGCCCATGAATAATCATACTTAGCGTTCCATGCTTTTCTATCAAATAGAATATAAATATATTTCAGCAGAGGATTAATCCATGATGCTTAGAGATCTACTAAATATCTTTACGGTGCATCATGCCCCCGGATTTAATGCGATCTCAATGAATTATGATGGTGGTGGTTCAATCAACTCCATCATTATCATTAAATAAGATGTTTTTTTCTTTCAAGAAACTCATTGTTTTCTAGTACTATAATCGACATGAATGCTTATCCTTACATTCCTATTACATTAAATAACATAAAATGAAATCTTAATTATGGCTTTAGGTGAATTAAGTACATCTTAATGTGGGGCATCCCTTGTTTCTTATCTTAAACTACTTATTGAACAAAATACATCTTAATGTGTGTCATTCAGTGTTTTGAAGTCAACCCTTTTGATTGTAAATTTCCAATTGAATTAGTCAGAAGTCTAAAGCGATTGGAGGATGGATTTCAGAACTTGAGTATGCATTAAGGCAAAATCATTTTATTGTGCTCTTGGCTCTCTTTTAAGTGCTGGCAAACACTATTAATTCACGTATTTAACAACTTAAAGAAAACTTAATCATATGCTTATACTTGATTTGTAGCGAGCTTACTTGAATATTATATAAATAGATAGGTATGTTCCACTCCATTAGCTGTCAATGGTCCAACAAGCTCCATAAAGTTGCCAACCAAAAACGAAGGAACTAATTAAGGGCTGTTCAGGTAGGTAGAGCTGATGCATGCTCAGAAACTACTCTTCGAGTTGCGTCTGCAAGCGAATTCTAGTCTGTCATGGAAGAACAAATTCAGTGTCAAATAGAACCCATAACTTGTTTGGCATTGCCAAAGATAGACCAAGCACTCAGAGACAAACCATGCTGATACTCTTGCTGATTGTTTTCCTGTGAACCTGTGACTTCTTGCATAGATGACATCTACTACCCCTTTGCTCCATTTAGATTATAAAATCATCCTGCTAGGAAAGAATGGTTAGGCGACAATATGTATATTGAGTCCATCAAGTTATAAGTGGATTCCAGAAGGTCTGCCTCATACTCATATCTTAACATATCTTTCGTACCATGCGTGCATATCGTCAAGATCAAAGAGATGCTGCTCTTTGTCAACTTATGGGCTTTATTTGATTCTCTGAGAGTAAAGACATTTACTTGAAGTGGCTAGTTTAATCAAGATATCAAGTAAAGGTATGTAGAGACAACCCAGGAATTAGATACAGAAACAGAATGATGATTTCGTGTGACAAAGGGTTGGAGGCATCTGGATTTAAGTTGATAGTAGAGAGATTACATAAAAGATTGGAATCTTTGTAGTTGAAGGAGCATTAATGAAAAGGGCAGAACTAGTTGTTTTAAATGGCTAGAGTTGGAGAAATAAAAAAAATAAATGTGCGATGCACACTTCTCTTTCTGTTAAACTGTGGTTGGTAGGTGAATTGATTTAAGTTTAGCCTTTACAAAGTTCAAGTCCTATTGAAACTTAATAAGGAGAGTGCTGTTCAATATCATGTCAGAGTCTGAGAACTTAAACAGTTTGTATAAGGATTGAAACATTTACATTCTCAACATTGAGAGATGCTGCAACTATATTAACTGACTAACTAGATTGAGTATTTATTTTGGGGGAAAAACAAATGCCTTCTTAAATGGTGTCAATGGGTAGCAAGTGCTATAAGGTTATCTAGTAGAGAATCCATGAAGATATGAATGCTGCAAGATGCAATTTACCTTAGAACCCCAAAGAACAATTTACTTTACCACACCTATACGATTTTTATTAATCAAAGCTGCTTTGACTCCAAACTCTTGTGCCTCACAGGTTTCATCATAACATTCATCAGGCACATAGGTGACAAACAAGAAGATAGCCAACAATTCAAGAGAGCAAACTGTCTACTTAGACACCTGAAAACTCACCATGAGTTCAACATTTAGGAAAGTTGGATTGTGGTCACCATGATATGGGTGTTGGACTGATCCATGGATCACCTCAAATACCCCAGTTCCATCCATTATGAATCTGTTTAACAAGGCAGGCTCTAAGTTCTTGGATACAATTCTGAATGTTCTTAAGAACCCAAGATGAATTACCTTTCAGGTGTCCACCTAAATGCTGGAAAAACTTAATGGGAAAGTGAAAAATCATTTGAATAGAGAGACAAAGGATGCAATCTTGCTTTCTCAATTTCAAAACATAGACATATATGATCTGTTATAATATCATAAACTAAATATTTAGTGTAGTTTTGTTAGTGCATAACATAGAGTATAATAGTATATTAACGGAAAGAAATAAAATACTCAAATAGAGAAATTCTTTAAGTCTTTGTCTTCAAGAATCGTCATCGTGCCACTCGAGTTCAAACTGAGCATACAACTCGGAGAGACCATATATTCGCGACAAAAGCACTCTTGCCAAGACCAAAACCTGACCACAACACTATGAACGGCATAACCCATTCCAAGATCGCAGCTTTTAAGAACTCCGACGAAGCTAAATTCATCAAGTAGACACTGCAACAAGACATCTCTTTGAAGCAGGCAAAAAGAGTCGGAAGCGAGGTCCGCGAGGAAGAAGCCGTCAACGATGGTGCTCCAAGACACGACGTCCGGGTGAGACATTTCGTCGAACAACTAGCTAGAGGGCGTGAGGCAGGGAATGACACTTGCAGTACATATTGACGAGGCTGTTGGGGAGGTACAAGGCGAGGGCTTGGGATGCTACGGAGGATGCAGTAGTGGACGGCGATTCGCAGCAGCGCAGCAGCCGAAGAGAAAGGGTGGAAAGCCTTCCTTTCTGAATTCCAAAGTAGAGGATAAAAAACAGTGAAAGATTTTATTTTTGTTTTTCATTGTTCATTTTCTAGGCGAATCAAGAAGTCTGCACTGAGCATGTGAAATCAACAAGACAATTGGAGAAATTATTTTTATTTCTTGATTGTTTATTGCCATGAGGTGGATGGCAACGGGAACTATTCCAGGGTCATTTGCTTGTTCATCAGCTACAGCTTGATGCACTGTCTCATACATCTCAATCTATTTCACAAGAAGGTGCAAGCATTGAAGAATTTTCATTTCATTTATTTTTAAGCATATATAATCAAAACACGCCTCTTATATTTATTTCTTCAAATTCTTAATTTTCTATGCTGCTACTAAAATCCTCCTCCTCCTATGACGACCAGATTCATGAAGAGAACAATGGTGAGTAGCCTTCAATCTCTCCCTTGTGCTCGACACTTCCATCTCTTTTCTTTCATCTATCAAAATTTGGTGGCCTCGACATTCCTCGCTGCAAAATCCCTGATCACCCCTGCTTTCACTAGTTCAACAACCATTAGTTTGTGAAACACAAACCAACAACAGAAAAGAAATCTGAAAATATTACAAATCATTTGGAATTCATAGCCCAAACATCTTGAGGAAGCAATAGTTGAATACCTATACATGTAGACATCCTTATGAGGACTCAGCTCAGTATTGCACAGGAAACAAGTTTTCAGAAATCCAGACTGTGCGGCATAAGTAGCCCTGAGGCTGAGCTGATGATGAGGCATGCAAAAGTTGAGTGAAGACTTGATCACGACATTCGATCGGCGTGTGGAATGCTGAATGACAATCCGAAGCCCTTCGAGTCGCTCGATTGCTCCTCTCGAGCTGCGCTCCAGCTCTCCGAAGGCAGCAGTGGGCTTTGTGGCCTCCCAACCTTCCTCCCCTACATGGAAGATGCTCTGAGTTCTTGGGAGCATCTTTGGAGGAGAAGGGATGGGAATTGTGGAGCCTCTGGACGGAGCAGTGGATTGGCAAGACGCTACGTGGGAGGGAGTGATGGGTACTTGAAACTACTTGGTGGCCACAAGAAGACCCATCATTTGTTTCACATGACACATTGAAATCTTCATGTTTCTTGATTGAGATGGTAATTGAGTCTTTGTTTGCATGACTTAGATTTCTGATTCGAGCAAGGGCATGCATTCACGCAAACAAATTGACAAAAATGTTGATCAACATGTGAGTGACGGGCCAAGTAGCCTTAAAAGATGATAGGGTATGATGAAGCCATGAAGTAAGCCAGAAAGCAAGAATAATGATTCAGCAGTACTGTTGAAAAACCTTTATCGAAGAAGACATCTCATATTTAAGGTCTTTTTATTTGTCTCTTTCTAATTTATTTTTTCTGTTTTGTTGTTTGCCCTTTTCCTTTTACGCGAATGCATTAAACAAATGGGAAGAAAAGTGCAAAAGATTTGTATTCCTATAAAGGAGACATGCAGCATCTGTAACAGTATGTCCACTATAGCTTCATATTCATGAAATTACACTCGGCAAAACCATTTACTGCAAGTTATGATAAAAGATCATTTGTATTATTAATTTTATCTCGAAAAGAAGTCGTCCTGTCCAATCAAGTTGACAAGAATGGCCTGAATGCCAATTAGATTTCAAAAGTTAGTAGGATTTGGAATATATTGCAGTAATGCTTCCAAAACTTATGGAATATTTTCTTATGTTTGGTAACTGAATAACAGAGATGATAATTTTTTCTCAATTTGTCGTCTTAAAGTTCTATCAGATCCTAGGCTAATTTTTTTTTAAGTCTTTAATAATTTTTTTTTAAAAAATTAATATTTTCTCTCGTTCTTTTTCATTCGGACTTAAAATCGACAATAATATTTTTTAAAAATAAATTTTTATATAAAATTTAGTTTTTTAATTTTTTGAAATATAAAATTATTAATTAAAATTTTATATTCAAATTTTGATAATAATTTTTTTTAATTAATAAAATTATTAGATTATTTAATCTTTCTTGAGACATTGTTGAATCTAAATTAGATTTTATTAATTTTATTATTATTTTTTTTTTCTAAAACTACACTAGTTGGTATAGTTAATAATATTCTATAAGCTATCCATGTATTAGATTTTTTTTTTTTAATTTATAAGATTCAATATCTCAAGTGTGATTTTTAATTCTAGATTTATTATTTATTTTAAAACTTTTAATTTTAAAAATAAATCTATCCCATCAATATCAGATAACATGTCATATGTTAAAAAGTTTTCAAGATTTAAACATTTTATTTTTAAAAAATCATTATCAATCAATTTTAACTTTTCTACGTCATATAAAAAATTAAAATTATCTTCATATATTTTAAATTATTCAAACCTATTTTGAAGTGAAGAAATAACATGGTCAATAATATAATTAAAGTAATTAATTTTAAAAGATTTTTTAAGTGAAAGTTTCATCTCATTAATTTTATTCTCATCAAATCGTTTATTTCTTCTAATTACATATTTTTTACGAAATTTTGGTTCTATATTCATTTCATTTGCAATCTCTTTGGTATGAATTCATTTTCTCTATAATCGTTAAAAAAAGAAATAAGATCTTTTAACTGATCTAATACAATAGCAATGTTCATATCTTTATATTATAAAAATTTACTAACAGTATTAACCGTGAATAATATATCATACCAAATAATCATACCTAATAAAATTTTAAAATTTTCAAACTCATATGTTACTAAAGGATTGGCTTCACTTTTTGTTTTAGGATCATCATTAGTTTCTACAAATTTATATAAAGTTTCTCATATTTGTGGAGCTTGATATTTTATTGCTTTAACACTTTCAAAATGTCTTTTCCAACGTGTTTGTGATAAATGTTTAAGAGTTAAATTAGAAATATGGTATTGTAAAATTTAACATCTTGTAGAAGAAGAAAATAATGAGTAAATACGTTGTATCACACCAAAAAATATTATAGCACTAGGACAAAAATTAGTCATATCACATAGTACTAAATTAAGACTATGACAACCACATGGTATATAAAAAGCTCTAGAATTTATATCTAACAATCTCTTTTATACTAATGAGCATATCCTTGTCTTCTTATGTCATTTACATCAAATTCAATTTTCTTTATTATACTAATGAGCCTATGAAAAAGATTTTTTCCCAATGTATCATCTACTTTTAAAAATTCTATAAAATATTCTTCTATGTTGATTGGACTTGTTAAAATATCTACACATCTTAATATAAGAGATATTTGTTCTTGATGACTTAAATCGGGAATCTAAGCAAGTATAATTGAAAAGTATTTTGCTTTTTTATTTTTTTAATTATAATATTTTTTACTTCTTTTCCTAATATATTTACTAACTAATTTTGTATGTTATGACCAACATAATGATTATGAATTTTATCATTTTAAATACGTTTAAAGTATTCTTGCATTATATGATCAAATTCTGTAATCATTTCACTTAAACCTAAATTTTTTTCATTGTTATCTTGATAATTTTTCTCATTTGTACCACGAAATGTCAAATTATTTTTTCAAGATTTTTAACTATAACAATAATTCTTATTAATACATTCTTCCAATGTTCTTTTTCCTTATTTATGTTTTCTTGTAAATTGTGATCAATGATTTTATTTATAAGTAAACTCATTTCAATATCAAACCAAGTATTCATATTTATAATATGTTCACTATTTGTTTCATGACTTTTAAGTTTGTCACTAAGATTTTTTTAGTCTTTACACCCTTCATTTGCTAATTGAATTGTAATTAATTTTTGACTAAATAATTTACAACAAAAGCAAAATATTTTATCTAGTTCTTTTGAATATATTAACCATTTTCTATCATGTTTTTCTCCATTTGATAATTTTTGAATATAACGAATCATAGAAAAATGTCTAGAATTTTCATCATTTGAAAAAGAAATATCGATTTCTCTAATTGGACCTTTTTCAAGTAATAAATTTATTAAATTTGTATTATATTTTTTCATTGTACTGATCATATATATTTTGAATAATAATTTCATCAATGTTATTAAAAAAATTTATCTTCGTGATCTATTAAGTCATCTTTTTCTTCTGAATTACTATTATATTCTTCGTTAATATTAATATTTGATGAATTAGATTTGTGATCGTTAGAAAGTTCACAGATTTCTTTTTGTCCTAAATTATTATCTTCTGGTGAAAATTCAATTAGTTTTTCATTTAAATTTTCAATTGTATTATTTTCTGAGTTTTGATTTTGATTATTAATAATAAATTTATCATGTGCACCTTTCTGAGATTGAATAAATTCTTCGATTTTTCCTTTTTTCCATACATTTTGAATATCCAGAATCATATTTTTTAACAGACATATTTATATTAAAATAATAATAATAAAAAATATAAGTCCCTACTATTTTATCAAAATAAAATTACTTAGAATTAAATGAACAATAAAACTTGATTTACGCCGTGTAATTTTAATTTGGTGATATTTCAAAGTTTGACTATTACCTGCATAAATATAATAAGAAAGTAAAAAAATATTAAATTTGATTTGAATCGATTATTTTAAGTAGTATATAATAAATCAAAGAAGTGCACTTAAAAAGTATATAATAAACCAGATAAATACAGTTAAAAAAGTATTAAACATATATGTTCATATTTTATGTTTTTTAAGTACATAAATTAGATTTGTGATGGTAGCAATTGCTTGCACCGAAAAAGAAAAAATGGGAAAAAAAATTCTTATGCAATTGCTAATAATCATTTACACATAACAATAAAGAACATTTTGAGGAAGAAAAAAAGAACGAAAAAGAAATATTATCGAGTGAGGAAGGAGAAGGACGTCTTCTAAGAGAATTACCGAAATAACGACGAGAGAGTAAAAATACAAAGTATTGATGTCTGATGAGAGAATAAGATAATCAGCTAATTACAAAATGGAATGAAAAAAAAAATCAGTGGCTTATAGCTGTAGATAAAATTTAAGAGAATATAATAATTATAATTAATATGGTCTATGGAATTAATTGATAGTTGTCGTTGGAATGGGTAAATGAGTAGCGAAAAATGAAGCGGAGCAAAATCGAAGCGTCATAAGCATACGCACAAGCGTGATGCAACATTGGCGTTGTTGCTATTCGTCATATCACAGATGCAAATCCTAGTAATTAAATCTATTTTAAAATTTTTATAATAACAATAATGGGCCCCAATAAAATTGGGGCCCTAGGCATAGACCCTATGTTTTAAGTCAGGCCTGGAGTATCTAATATTCAATCTGAATAAAGGAGGGTACGGAGAAATTACTTCTATATCCGATTACCCAAATACCTCTCTCTCTATATATTTCTTTTTTTTTTAAACTTATTAATTATTTTTGTTGGTATTAATCTGTTTTTATTCAATATGATTAAATTAGGAATAGACTATTTAATTTATTTTTTTAATTATATTTTTTTAATATAATATTAATTTTAATATGTTTTTGGTAGTTGGAGGGAAAGAAGAAAATTATTAATATAAAAAATATTTGATTCTCTAATAAATTTGAGTATGAGAATAAATATTTGATTTTTGATAAATATAAAAATATAAAATATAAAATCTGATCCAAAGCCAATCTATTATCATCTATACTGAACACTCCATCTGAAAAAAAAGGAGCAACATCAACAGATGCTCTTCTAATACTAGAGAAGCCAAGTGTGCTTCAAAAAAGCTACATGACTTTTTGTTACATTTTCCTCTGTAGCAGCGTCCATTAGAATCCAATTCTTTGCTAGAAAGCATAGAATGCTATAGGAGAAATATTTGTAGTTATTATTATTATATTTTATTTAATACATCCTATTCCTCCCTATGTACCACGAAGAATATTACCTAGTTTCAGAGTATAAAATTTTATTGAACTTTGCACTGTCATACAAATGCTGGTTTTCTTGAGCCTCACACATAAACAATATATAGGGTGGAAATAGCTTGTACTCAAGAAAAAGATCTCATAGAGCTAAAATCTGCAAAGTTTTTGTTTTTATTTTTATGGATGATGACATCTATTTTTCCTTCAAAGAAACATTCTCATCCGCCTGTGATTGGATGATTTAAGGCAAGGCAGAGGCTAAGATTAGACCTGGCTTAAGAGAAATGAGAAAGTCTGAGATCAGAATTTACGTTGAAAAAAAAAGTTTACTTGCATTAGTTAAAAGATGACAATTAATTTAGTGCCACAAGAAGAGAGATAACTCATTGGTCTTCTTCGTAGTTGCACTAAAATCCTTCTCAAGGAGAAAGACACAAAGTTGGACCAGCAAAAAGGAAATTCTGTAAGGATTCAATGAATGAAACCGCACTGTTCCAACAAGTTTTATTGTTAATTAAGTACTTAGCTATGAGAGGAATTAAGATCAGCCACTTATTAGCTATACTTTCCCATGTGACCAGCCCTAAATTTGTAGTTATTCTCTCCCTTTCCAGAGCCAATCTTTTTCCATAGTGAACATGATTTAGACCTTACTGAATACATGCCCAAGCTTCTGCTCAATTGTCAAAAAGAAAATAAAAAGGATTAGTGAACAATACGATGATTCACTCATGCTTAAAATCAAGTTGTTGGAATAACTTCTACACGTTGCATTGCATCTCATGAGTTGACATTATGGCGCTACTGAAGCTTGTACCAACTTTCCTTTGTTCCATATTCGAATATCTTAATTAAAATGATTTGCATCAGATCTGACCATAGTGGTGGTAAAAAGTGAAACGCTCGCCTCCAATGCCCCTGTCAGTTCGTCTCAGGACCAATACGGATGAGGTAAATCATGAGAACTTGTGAGTGTAGTCATGTGAGTTTCATCAACAATGATTGACATTAATAATTATTTCCAATCCAAGAGACAGATGCTTGCGGTGAGAATAGGGCATTCATTCGATTGAGCTGCTTCCCGGCCATGCCGTTTCTCTCTCTATATTGGTGGCCTAATTTTTTCCTCTAAAAAGTTGAAACTCATGCTTACCCAAATTCTGAGGTCGTCTAAATAATGCTAGAAAATAGCAAACTTATTTATTTATTTATTATTTGCAATGATTATTTCACATGTATTCTGTCTATAATATCGCAAGCCCGTCTACTTATATATGAGCTAAGATCAAATGTACTAGAAATATAAGTTACAGCAACATTATTCTTTACTAACAACCTTATCCTGTCATGAATGATGTTAATATACCATGATACTTTTCAGAGAGTCACGTAACAAGGATCAAGGGATATTTACAAACTCTTCAGGTCTCCTGGTCCATAGTTTCTATTTCTTCAATTTATAGTCCATTTCTTATTTTTGAAGGTACAAAAGGAGATGGTACTACTATAGTTTAGAAATACTATTTTATGTCCTCATATAAAAAGTTCAACAATATGAGAGAATTTCTTTTATGTTTATTTATCAGGGAATTTTACACTTTGGATGTCACTATACATGATCTAACAGCACTTTCTGAAAGAACAAAAAAGTTGCAATATCTTACAAGGGATATGAACAGTCTCGATAACTCCTATACCAAGTGACATGAGATGGTTGAAAATATAGTGGCATTGAACCAAAACATTGAAATAATAAAAATCATTCTCAGTGCCAAAGAAAATCCAAATCAACAAGTTCCTTGGACTTTTTGATTTTGTTCTTTGGCTCACCAGTAATCTCTGCAAGAGCATGCCCCATCTTTGAAGTGATGAAAAGAATTTCGATCCTTGATCAATATTTCACGCTTATATGTCTTAGAAATTAACTTTGAAGTGATATGACAATCTGAACACATTCGTACACTTTTAATGATCCGAATGGCCCTAAAAGCAGGCAAGTTATCAAGGCCAAAAGTAATTGCTAGCTTTTCAGAATGCGTGCCAATGATCTCTTCCTTTTCTTCTTCAAATTCAAGAATAATGTCATCCAAAAAAGATGTAGCTGTCTTCATAGGTGCTACTTTGCTATTGACTTCATCTAGTTTAGTTTGCAAATTTTGGCTTCCATTTAAGAAGGTCACCACTTGGTTATTGACTTCCATCCAACAACAACCATGAGCATCACCAATCTTGATACCTTTCTTAGGATTGCACACTTTTGAAACAATACTTGGATTCTCATATAAAGCTTGTGCATGTGATAGAAGCCTTCGAACTTCAGGGTTCCTTGGCTCCAAATGGAACAAATGTCTTGCTGCAAGGTTTGCAATCTTGATATCAGTATATATTCTGGCTGCAGTAAGAAGTGCATACCAAACAGCGGAATTTGGCTCGATAGGCATATTCTTGATAAGCTCACAAGCTTCTCTAAGCTTACCAGAACGTCCTAAAAGATTTGTCATTGCAGTGTAATGTTCTAAGCCTGGAGACAACTTGTACTCCTCCATCATGCTAGAGAAGAATCTTTTCCCTTCATTCACCAATCGATCGAGAGCATAGGCATTGATCATACTGACAAAAATTGCTTCATTTGGATTAATGCCTTCCTGTTTCATTTGTTGAAACAAATCTCGAGCTTCATGAGAATATCCATATACAACAAGTGCAGAAATCATGGAGTTCCATGTGATGAGATCCTTTGATGAGAGACCATTGAATACTACCCAAGCATTTTTTATATTTCCAGACTTTGAGTAAGTGTCTATGAGAGCATTTGCAATTGCTGTATCACCCTGTAAATTGCTGTGTAATATACAAGAATGGATCTCTTTAACCTTTAATTCAGATAACAGATTTGCACACGCTGGCAGGATGCTGAGGATGGTGACTGAATTAGGGAGTACCATGAGTGTCTTCATCAGTTTGAATATTCCGAAGGCCTTTTTTGCGTCACCATTCTGCAATGAACCGGCAATGAGTGTGTTCCATGTAGCCGTGCTTCTTTTAATGCCATCTACTTCCATTATGTGAAAAAGCTCCATGGCCTGGTCCTCATCCTCATTCTGAATGAACCCCGAGATCATGATGTTCCAAGTTACTACATTTCGGTGCACACCCAAACTCTCCATCCTTGAGAACAGTTCATAAGCTTTACCGCAATAACCAGATTGTGCGTAACCTCCAATCATTGAATTCCAACTGAAAACATCTTTCTCCAGCATCCCATCAAAAATCTTTTGAGCGTCTGCAAGTCTATTACATTTTGCATACAATTCAATCAAAGAATTCCCCACCAGAATTCTGTGTGAGCCTCCAAGTTTAAATGCATACGAATGGAGTTCCTCTCCTTTGTTCAATGCTTGCAAAGAAGCGCAAGCAAAGATAGCACAGGCGACGGTCATACTGTTTGGGTTCACTCCTGAAAGTTGCATCTCACGAAAGAAACTCAAGGCTTCATTCGTCCTCCCATTCTGAGTGAGCCCCGAAATCATGCTTGTCCAAGTAAAAACATCTGGCACAGTTCCAGAACGCTTCATCTGCTCCATAAGTTCCATGGCAAGTTCTGGTTTACCAGATTGATGGTAACCGGTTATCAATATAGTCCAAGTGATCGGGCTTGGTTCAATACCTTCGGATCTCATCCTAGCAAATAGCCTCATAGCAACTTCATGTTCACTCCATTGGCAATGGCCAGTAATGATTGAATTCCACGAAACACTATCTCGCTTACCCATCCCCTCAAAGAACTTAGTGGCCATCTCCAGTTCACCGCACTTGGCATACATTGAAAGCACTGTATTGCTCAAATAGGCTGCTCTTGACGAATTCAAAAGTCCCGTTTTGACGGCAAGGGAGTGGAGAAGCCTCCCGGCCTCCAAATTGCCAGTGTTAGAGCAGGCCTGCAATATCCTCGGAAGCAAGTATCCATCAGGGACGACGATGCCTTCAAGCATCATGTCGAAGAACAAGTCGAGGACCTCACTCCACCGATGCTCACGGACGTAGGCGCCGATCATGGCCGACCAGGCGAAGAGGTTACGTTGGCCCATTCCGTCGAACACGCGTCGGGCGTCGTCCAAGCTGCCGCATTTCGCATACATGCTGACGAGCTTGGTATCCACAAAGATGTCGCGGTCCCGCACGGAGGCGATGGAAGCGTGGAGGCGGCAGCCCAGGCCGATGGAGTCGGAGTCGATGCAGGACTGGAGGAGGGAGATGTAGGTGCGGGACTTGATGGGGATGCCCCGTTCCACAGCAGCGATGGCTTCTTGGAGGTCGCCATTGGGAATAAGAGTTGCAGGTGATGGTGGTCGAGCATATGGTTTGGAGTTGGATTTTTGGGCGAGAAAGATAGGTCCGGCGGCGCCGGCGGCGGATTTGATGGATGGTAGTAGTAATGCCTTTTCCATTAGGTGGAAGAAGAGGGGCAGGTGTAACACACTGCCACACGTTCTTGCGTTATCTACCTCTTCGTAGATAACATAAGAACAGGTGGCAAGCTGTCTGACTAGAAACGGACAAGTATTAAATAATAGAAAATTAAATAATTATTTTTTAAAAAACAAATCATTTGTCAAATTGCCATTTTGTATAGTTTAGATGAATTTTATTTTTCTTTTGTCATTTTGTAGTAACACTTGTATTTGTATGTATATTTTATAATGTATGAAAATTAATTGCAATTACAATAAATACAAAATTTATATTTGAGAAGTTAATAAAAATTAAATTTAGATTATGAGTTTGCTAAAAGTCTTCACAACTTTGATTTTTTTTTAAAAAAAACGATTTTCATAAATTAAAATTAAAAATCTTAAAATAATAGGGGTACTCGGGTTACTGAAAATAAAGTTATGATGGTGATCATCCCAAAAGAATAAGTCAATTTACTCGAAAGACCTAAAGTCATCTTAAAATAGGAGATGAAATGAAGCAAATGTAATTTGAAAATTCTCGAGCGTAAAATAATAAAGATAAAATCATTCTTGGGATCAAACAATGTTATGCGATAATCAGTTTCAACGTTAAAGGATTAAGAAATAAGATTCAGAGAAGCATAAAGATCAGTTTTCGTGAATTAGAAAATGAAGCCAGTTCTCATAATGGATGAGCTGTAGATATCAAATCTAAAGAATCAGAATCGCATTACACATACGGGTGGCAAATCAAATCTAACAAGATCATATTAGATCATCAGCTCAAAATCTTCCATGACTTCTAGGCGATCCCAATATATTAAATCATATCCTCCTCTACCTTTGGGTCTGATGTATTAAATCATATCCCAATATATATATATATATATATATATATATATATATAATTATATAATACAGCTATCTTGCACATTGTGAATTGCTCGTATTTATATACACACTTGACTGGTGTTATTCACAAATTAACTTGAAGATAATACATGACTAATTCAATAATTAAGATCAGTGACTCTGTTTTAAATTCTCTCAACCCTCAATTTTGACACAGAAAAATGATTGAGAAAACCGTGTGAAAGTTTGTATGAAACTCGTAAAGTACTCGAGAATCTCTTAGATCCTAATTAAGCTCTACATGCACATCAAACTTATGCATTCCGATAAAGATTACAGAAAATGGAGGAATTACGTCAATCCTAAACCATACAAATGCAGTCAATGAGCGGTTTAACAAGTAATTAATATTTAAGCACGTATAATTAGCTGTTTGGGAGGAATGCAAGAGAATACGGCCAAAGTTTGCCACCCAAACCCGACTCAACCCCCGACAAACTGTCCCCTTGCACATACCAAGTGGCTTCGTCTTGCTTTGGCATTCTTCCACCTTTTAAGAGACGAGGATTAATATAATCTCCTCGCCATATTCTCCTGCATCACAACTGCACTAAGTTCAGGTCCCCTGGCTCCTCTTAATTTGATGCATCACAATTTGATGTATTTAATTCTTGATCCAAGTCAAATCGTGCTTGGTTTTCAGTTCCGTAGAGTGAAAGCAATCTCCATACATGCATTGTTTTTGGGTATATAAGACCTTGGGGATGAAGCTCGAGCTCCCTCATCAGGTTTGGCTTAATTAGGCCACGGCCTGATAAGCCTGATTTGCCATATGGCAGAATCAAGGAAGAAGGGGAGAAGGGGGCTGACCGGGAGGTGCGCCGCGCTGGTGAAGGAGCAGCGGGCGAGGATCTACATCATGCGCCGCTGCGCCACCATGCTCCTCTGCTGGTACATACAGGGAGATGACTGAATAATTAAATCAGCAAGGAACGGTAGCTTTTCTATATAGATTTATGCTTCTCTGCCTCATGTTCAAGCCATGGTTTTTTATGCTGTTTCTGGCTGCTGCTGCTGCTGCATTGGATCTTTGGTTCTTGTTCAATCATGGACATGCTCGATCGATCAATTTTTTCCCCAGGAATTGATGAAGTACTGGGTTTATTTATTAGCATTGACAGCAGCAGAATGCAGAGGCAAGAGTATCATGGCGAGTTGGTGATTGCAGACTCGACAAGGGCCAATTAATTGGTTAATAAATATGAGATAATCTGGCTTTTCTCCCCTTTTGATTCAAGACCCCTTTTGGTTGTGATGGACCAAATTAAAGGACTTCAAGGATAATATATGTATTATATATGTGTACGTGTGTATTCTAGTTAATAATGTTATCTTTATATATGATGCTAAGTACTTAATTAATAATAAATTAGCACCTATTTTAATATGTAATAAGTTCTCTTGGTTGGCCAAGTGCCAGAGGTGATTTATATATTATCTTAGATGTTGTGAAGAACTAATGAGAATATCACGTAATATTATGAGGTCCTTGTAATGGTTTTTTTTTTTTTTTAGTTTTTACGAATATAGTTTATTTGTAGTGGTGCAAACTTACAACAACCTATATATTATTATCATTGGTTTATCTGTATTTATTCAGATGATTTAAAATTAACTATACAAATGCCATTCAGCTCTTAAAAGAACAAGATTCTTTATCCTAATAGATCTAACGATATTATTATTAATGATCATAGTTTGTTAGTCTGATTCAATTAATAATTAGATTTAGATTTGCTAAGCCTTACTTGCCACACGTGCCTCACACGTGCCTATGGTGTCACTTGGACATCACCTAGCGTCCAACACACGTGTGCGATTATGTGGTATTGTGTTGTGCACTGCGGACCGATCCTTAATAATTTTTTGATTTGAAGCTAACTTAAAATTGTAACTGAGATAGTTAACACGATCGATTTTATAAGTAACGTTAGCATTTGAAAATATTCATCCATTCTCTTCAATTATCAATTTTGCTTCTCTAGATAATGAGCATTTTAAAAATGTCAATTTAAAAAATAAATCATCCTCATTAATATTAAAATATGAGTTAGAAATTTTTTAAGATTCTTGTAAGACTTCAACCCGCTTCATCATCTATACGTTGTAACCTCTCTAGATCAAACAAAAAAATAAATATTTCTTCATAATTTTAAAACTATTCAAATTGAGTTTTCATAGAAGAAAGAGTTTAATTGATTATAAATAGAAAGTAGTTATTTCAAAAAGATTTTGTAATTGACTGTGTATTTAGGAGATATGATTAACCTAAGAATTTAACAAATAATTCAAAGAAATATCACGTACACTTTTGCTTTTGTTGCAATTTTATGAAATATTTATTCAAATATTTAATAAGCATATGACCTTAATGAAGATTCTTTTATAATAGATTAATTTAATTCTTAGTATTATCAGTCCTTCAAAGCGTAGAATGCTA
The DNA here is from genome assembly GCA_038050645.1 of Hedychium gardnerianum. NCBI lineage: Eukaryota > Viridiplantae > Streptophyta > Magnoliopsida > Zingiberales > Zingiberaceae > Hedychium > Hedychium gardnerianum. The sequence goes on from JBBUKS010385208.1 coordinate 17,984, forward strand.
TTGACTATCTATACTTCTAATGCCTAGTGAGGGTGATTGACAAGATTTATGGATTTTGTCGTTCTTTCATTTGCACTACAAAAATTTTCGCGGTTAGCGACGGAATATTCTGTCGCTATTTGATCATTAATTGTAATTAGCCACCGATTAACGACGAAATAATGCGGTCACTAACCGGCCCGTCGTAAAGAAATATTAGCGACAGAATTTTATATTCCGTCACTAATAGTGACAGAGTTTTAAATTCCATCGCTAATAGCGATGAAATAATGTCGGTCGCTAATAGCGACGGATTTTAAAACTCCATCGCTAATTATCGTAAATTAGCGACGGAATTAAAAATTTCGTCGCTAAATGTGTTTTTTATTTTTTGTTTTTCTTAAAAATTTAACAACGAAATTTATAATTCCGTCGCTAAATTACGATAATTAGCAATGGAATTATAAATTCCGTCGCTAAATGTTTAAGAAAAATAAAAAATTATATCTTAACTTAGCGATGGAATTTTAATATTCCGTCGCTAATTTTTTTTTTTACCTTCCCTGTTTACATAAATACAAATCAATAAAAAATCATCACAACCGATGGTTATCACAAACATAACTAACATAACATCATAATAAATCCAAATATAATAAACATGCTACATCTAAACATAACAAACACAATAGATCCAAATATCCAAACACATTACATCTAAACATCCAAACACAATAAATCAAATTCGAACATATATGTCGGATATAAGGTAACATCCAATACAATACAATAAGAAATAACATCCAATACAAGACATCCAATACAAAAATGATACTCAATATAATCTTCAATCCTACATAAAATAGGATATTATAGGTTACGAATATAACAGTACATTATGAAGCTAAACTATAAAATGAATAACTATCTATCCAAAAATTATATAAACTAATAACACATACATTAGTGCTGAGAAAAAAATATACTGATACGGGTGGTTAGGTTTGGGTCCCCCTAACATCACTGATTGGTGCCACGTGGCGCCTAGTCAAGTCTGTAGGATCGAAGGCACGTGAGAGGGGGGGGGGTGAATCACGTGTTTAAAAAACTTATCTTTTTTGTACGGTTTTGAAAACTTTCGGAAACTTAAAGTACGCAGCGGAAATGTAAGACAGAAAACTGAAAAGAAATTGCAAGGTTGGTTTTACTTGGTTCGGAGCCTTCGCCGACTCCTACTCCAAGGCCCACGACCCTTCGGATCGT
>JBBUKS010385636.1:0-19217 GCA_038050645.1 Hedychium gardnerianum
CATTTACTGAGATGACTACTTGTACATCATTGATCAAAAAATATATGATATGATCAGTGATCAGGATTATGCCACCTTAACAGATATATATGATTGTACAGGATAAAATGCGTATGTTATCAAAATCATATATATATATATATATATATATATATATATATAAAATGAAAATTGTGATTTTTTTTTATCAATTGTTTGATTTATAAGTATGAAATCAGAATTAAAATTTTTTAATATTTATTTATGAAATTATCAAATTAAATAAATTCTAATTATATATATATATATATATAAATTCATATAATCGACCCAGTGAAATAACACTCATTATTATTATTATTAATTGTATATATATATATATTTATTGATGAACAATCTATCTAATTCGCAATTCTTTGGGTGCGGCCAACCCGTCCCGTTGATGTGTGCATAAATTATATTTTACATTTATCTGAAAAAAAAAACTAAATTTGAACCCGAAGGCCCTTTTTTTGATGGCTGATGCCTCTCAATCAGCCAAAGATGCTTCAAAAAATGGGACTAAAAAGAAGAGGCCAAGAAGACTTGATGCCTTGCCAGTTGCAGATAAAGCAGCTGAGTGTGGCCTAAAGAGTTGGTACCCGATTGCTTTATGGGAAGCAACCATAATGGCTCACGTTATTACTATCATTGCTACTCAATATCAGCAAGCTCATCAAGAGCTTTACCTTTCGTTGTGTTTTTTGGATAACAAAGAAAAGGAAAAGAACCTCGACGCAGGCTTTGTACATGGAAAAAGTAATAAGGAGAACTTGGGCAATCAATCATCATATTCCTTCCTTTTCCTCTGAAATTAGTTTACAATTTCGACGTGAAACGAGCCTGGAGAACAAAGTTGAGGTGGTAAAAAAGCTTCAAAGCGTTTCGATCGAGTTCAATATAAACAGAGAAGCCTTGCTTTGTTGTTCATGGTAGCAAAAGCTCCTTCACGGTTACAATAGTAATAAAGCCGCGATGAAAGGGTTAAAATTAAAAGGGGGGAGAAATATGAGGTAGTAATATACAAAGGCTAGTGGTAGACTCTTAAAAGACGTCATGTATCACCGGCTTTGTTGAAGTAAATAAAAAAAGGTAAAAAGATAAGGTTTTTTCAAAGCACCGCAGTTAGGCCGGCGATGATCTTGACGCCAGACCTTGGCCTCGCCGGTGGCGGTTCCCACGGAGCCGCCATGGGTTCTCTCCCGTCGCAGAATTCCGAGGAGGCGTCAACGGCCGGCTTCGTTCCGGTGGTTTGTTGTGGGATGGAGACGCTGTCCGGCGCGCCGACGACGGCCGGCTCGTGATCATCCTTGGGACTGGAGTCGGCCGTGCGGGTGTAGGAGGAGATCCACTTGGCACGCATGTAGTCGGGCTTCCGCCAGGGGGGGACGTGGAGGCCTTTCTTCTTCATGCTCTGCCGCGCGGCCTCCGAGACTACGGCGACGATATGCTGCAGGCGGTCGGGCTGGCCGACGAAGAGGGGCGGGAGATGGTGGAGCACCGCACGGTACGACTTGGTTGAACGGGCGATCTCGAACTCCGGCCGGAAGTCGACGTCAACCAGGATGCGCTCGCGGCCGTCGATCACCACGTCGATGTAATCGTACTCGCCTGCAGTCAATACGCCCGTGATCGGAGAAATTTGGAGAATAGTAGTTGTTCTGGATTGGGGAAGAGGGAGAGAGTGATACCGGCAGGGAAGGAGGGATTTTTATCCCACTTGGATTTGCAAATGGCAGCGTCGTAGCCGAGCGATTGCAGACCTTCGACGACGATCCTCCGACATTCCCCCTTGCCCTTCGAATTCTTTTCCTTCTCCGTGATTTTGGATACGTCGGCTAGAAGATTCCTCTCGGCGACGCTCGCGCAGAGGATTAATCCCTGGGAAACGTCCAATTTTAAAGATGAAAAATCAGAATCGATGAGAAGATCGAAGATCGCAACTCCTTGAGAAAGAAAAGAAACTCTACCTTGATCAATTCCGCAGCATCGGCCGGATGGTCTCCGCCACCGCGGATATCCGTTTCGTCGTCGGAGCTATCCTCGTAATTACCGTTGAAGCAGTAACATCGACCACGCGGCGGCCGCTCGTTTCCCCCGTCCTCCATGAAACTGACTACCATCTTGTCCAAGCACACGGAACTCGGCTCCAACTCACCGCCGTCATCCGTCCTCTCCCTCCCATCCCCGGGCTTCTCCGCCACGGAGATCCGCATCACGCCAGGGAACTGCCGTTCGAAGAGCCTCTTCAGTCGGGACTTGGGGGTGGGCTTGGCCGGGTCGATCCTCGCCACTGCTCTCTCGTCGATCGGTTGAACCTTCATCTGGAACGGCATGGCCGTTGCGATCAAAAGTCAAAAACCAAAACTTTCCTCTCCCCTTCACCCCTAAACGCCACTGTCCACTGCGACACTACCACTCATCTGATCTCTGCAACACTCAGATTTTTCACAAACCCCTCAAAACAAAAGGTAAAAGCGAGGAAGAAATGGACGATTTCCAAAGCAAATACAAACTTACGATTCTCAAAATGAAGAACTAGAGCCCGTTAACAAGAATCATCGAAAGCCCGAATAACCCAACGTCTACAGGTGTTCCTCCGCCTCCGTTTTTCTAATTCGAACCGATCACTGCGACAGACTCAAAAGCAGTGCGTTTTAAAGCTTGCGGTCACTGCAATCGCATCACCGCCGAGTTCGCCGCCGTAGATCCCGACTGAAAGGTGATTTCTTCCATGGGTTACATCGCCTGCAATCGAATTTTGTCCCCTGGAGAAGGCACAGGAGGGGAGGTCCGGGAAGTAGAACGAGGAGGAGGAGGAGCGGCCCGAGCAAGGGCTTTATTATTCGGAAGAGAGAGAGAGAGAGTACCCATCCTGAGCAATAATTTCACCGCTAAGGTACCTCAAAAGGATTATACCCGATTTCACATTCATCCAATAGAATGGACTACTGTGGGCCTGAACAAATGTGAAAGCGTGAGTAACGTAAATCTAAGTGCCGGAAGTGTCATCCCACCAACTGATATGATGGCGTACGTGGCTTCTTGTATAGAGCAGTTTCGAATTCCATCCTCGATCGCGACGCGTATGCGCCCTTTTTCGTCGTCGTCGGAGCTTCAAATGACCAAAACGCAGCCACGAAGTTTCACGCCCTTTTCCAATGCGACTACCGAAGGCGAAGGCTCCGTGACTGAAGGGCAATTTGGGAACGAGAAATCTTCACCGAAATGCCCAAAATACAACAACATGGCACCTGATTTACATCCATGCCACGACGCACCTGGCCGGGTAACATGCAAGAGGGTCACTGTCAGTGTCCTTCCCTGGTAATTAAATCAAACGTAATGGGTTAATATCAAGCCCAAAGCGGTTCGGGGTCACCACGAACGTGGATGGAAAAGCATGCGCAGAGACACGTAGATGACACGCGTCTCGCCTCTTCGCATGGCAACAATTGTTTTCATGCCCGCATACAAATCCAATTAATGAGTCGGAGGCAAACGAGTTACACATTGACTCGGTCTGTGATTGGTTCGCTGAGTCCACTCGGAACTAGAGACTGGGTAGCCAAAAAAATACAAGCCCGTTACATGCTTCATAAAGGATATATATTTGCTTCTAGAAAAAAAATTTGTTTTCGAGTCCATTATTTGGCAACCAAAAAAATTTACTTGCATAATCAGACAAGAGATCAAACCTGCATTACTATGATTGTTTCTGTAGAATATTTGGTCATCCAGTTCAGGGCACTTTCACGCAACTAATGCAGACTACAAAACGAAACAATTAGATAATAGGAATGACTAAGTTGGTTGGAATTAAAATCACACATATACTTTAAACTCTAAGCAATTTAACTTACTAATCAAGTAAAAAATTTAATTCGATGATAAAGTAAACTACAACTTTGCCCGTACAACGGCACCTGCAATCAATAAATACATGATAAATTGAGTGTATTGGGCCCCATCTCATATTAACATGATTAAGATCATTTATTTATTTTTTACTGGGTCAGAGTATAATTATATAGGTTAATTCGATCCTCCCTCCGACACTGTCCTCACCGCTCACAGGAGAGATGAGAACCACTGCCATCTCACCCCTCACAAAGGGTAAGGTGAAGTCCACTCATTGAATCAGTGGGGGCCGCCCCCTGAGAGTGATGACAGTACCGGTTAGAGTAAGATCGAATTAATCAATTATATATATATTTCGAATGAAATCAATCAATCCATAATGAAATTGATGTAGTTGTAGATAGAGGAATCTAACTGCCATTCGGTCTCAGGATAAAAATAATAATAATAATAATAATAATAATATATATATATATATACTTGAAATTACAGGATATGGTCTTTTTGACAGCACAAGGTATTTAGGAATCACGTCAACACTTTTGCTTTGGTTTAAGAATTCATATTTTAGATTTCCTTGTGCCATCAAATATATTCTACAAAGATAATATAGAGATTAGTTCATACAAGGCAAAAAGATGATGATATCATCTTATAAAGTAACTCAGGCTCAAACTAAACAAAAGATGAGAGCATTCAACTTTACTTTAATCAAGCTCCAGGCACCAAATCCCTGAATGGCACGAAAGGGAAAGGGGACCACCCTATTTATCAGTATTACCAGCTACAGTGTTTCATAATTTTTATGAGAATATAACAACATGATCACACCCTTTTTCTGCTTGTAAGAAAGCTTGTTGCTTTTGTAAGCATCAATGGAAATGAAGAAGGCACCCACCATTATTCTAAGCATTGAAAAGGACAGGCAATGCGATCAGCTAAGTTTTTCTTTTCTTTTGTTTTTGTCATCACTTATTTTGTAGGTTATGATCATTGTGCTTTGCTAAAAAAAATATATATCTTTAGGAAAACTTAGTCTAAAGCTTAGTCGGTAAAGAGATAATAGGGGCTATAGCACACAGACTTGTTCGTATTGCTTGAGCTGGTGCGCATCTTTCACATAATGTAACATCAGTTTACTCACCTATTTACATATTGAAAGCAACAACCTTCCTATTTTTGTTTGCAAGAGGATGTTTTTGGTTAGCTTTGGAATATAAACATGATGGTGGGGCGGTGAAAGAGACTTACAGAAATCACAAGGTGGATTGAAAGTAAAATCTAATGCGCAAAGCAGTTGGTTTCTGAAGCTAATGCTGCTTTAGAGAAAAGAAAGTGACACCAAGACTAATAGTTTTGCATCTTTCTTTTAATAAGAACAAACAGAAGATTGAAGTCAGATAATTACCTTCATGCGTGTTGAAAAACCTTTGTTGGATCCCTCTCAGAAGTAAAGGGAGAATTGAAGCATCCAGCTGTTTCTAGTAGCAGCATATAACAGTATAAGAATTAGCCAAAGAAGAAAATACAAAGTCTACTTCTAGACTGTATTTTTTTTAAATAAAGAATTTATAGAGATTCCCCATTGTATATTCCTTGTTCAATTTACATGAAAAAAAATGAAAAAAGTAACATCTTATTATCTGCATTCAAATATAGGAGCTTTAGTTATTTGACTAGGGCCTCCACTGCAGTTCCTCTCTATTTTATAACCACATCCTTCTATTAGATCTATGGCCCTACACCCACTTACCTCACCTATTTCCCAGTGTCAATTATTTTCATCCCTAAATCTTCCTCAAAGACCTGCGTACAAGGTCTCCATTGAATATCCATGATCAACAAGTGGAATAAAGTCATGTTCACTAATGTACCTTAATTAAATAACAGTCTCTAAACAATTCTGATTGGGAAATCAAAGAAGGAAACATAATAAATACATTCAGGATTATGGAGTTGATAAAAATAATGTTTTATAGTGTGATTGGTGAATAAACGTGTTAAATAAATTAATCTACAAAACAAACAAACTAGAAATCTGCTCTACCTGAGAAGGTAATTTTAACCAGAAGCAGCTCGACATCAAACATTTGTCAAAGTCAAAGGGCAAATAACTACTGACAGGAGATTAAATTAATTGAGAAGCTGAACCAACCACACTGGACCACCCTATAGTGTAGGAGGATGACATGCCTGTACCACCAATATTGTTTTTCAGACCTTCATCTCAGCACAAAGGCAGGGAGGATAAATGGGGGTTATGTTTGAGTTACAGTATAGCTTTCCTGAGAAGAAAATGCAAGACATCAAACGCAGGGAGAAGTGAGATGCTCTGAGGATCTAGTGAAGTTGAGCAATAGAAATAAGGGTTTTTGGTAGTTGATTCGGGCCTATATCTGCTAACTAGTGAATTATAGAAGCAAAAGATTCAACAAAGCAAAGGATATTTCCAAGTGAAGTTAGTTAGCATACAAATTGTCCACAGGGCACAGGCTATTTGAACCAAATGATTCAGATAGCAGGCAGAATGCTATGGGAAAAGTGCAGTCAAAGATTAATGTTGCTGTGGAGAAAAAAGGGTGACTAATTGCTAGTCAAAATCACAGTCTAGACCCTGGATTATCTAGCATAAGGATGTGGTGACTCCAGCTATAAGGTTTTATTGGGTCCATTTGTTATATACTACACCCATATCAGTTCAGCTTCATGAGATCATAATTGATAGACTACTACTAAAGAAAAAGTTCAACTTTTCGAATATAATACAAATTACTAAAAACTGGGAGAAGTAAGCATTTGTGAAGTACATTTATAAAAGAATTTGCCAATTACAAAATTGCTTATCAGAATTCTGATTTCTAAAATTTATTAGTGTAGCATAGGAAAAGAAGTCTCATATGAGATAAGGTCTAGGCATAAAGCAAGCTTAGGAGTGATATTTTTTTAGGCCAAAAGTCAAATGAATGTGAATATGTGAACACGAGAAGTGCCCATAAATGTCCAATGTTCAAAAAAAGCAGTGCAGCAGTAAGTAATAGGTGCTGGAATTTTGACTCTGGAATTACCTTTTATGAAATGACGCATTGCAATGTCACCATAGTTTATAACACTATCCTAATAGTTATGTTGACAGATGAGAGTTTTGCGTCTGACTTTGCATAACAAAGACAAACAGCTCACGCCATTGGGCTGGAGTCATTCGTCAACTTGCAATAACTTCTCACAAGTTAATAGAAACACAAAAAGGTTATGTTCTTCTATAACAAGGTAGACAATGATCCAAAGGTAGTGAAACCCAAAGAGTGATCCGAAAAATCTGCAAACCAACAAATAGATATATGGTTTACCAAGAAAGCAAATAAAATTACGGTCATACTTGGAAACATTAAAATTAATCCAGAACAAAGAAAATATCACGAGTATTCCCAGAGAATTTGGTGAAGTCCTTCATGAAAGCATTGTTTTACAGATGAGCAATCTTACTAGAGCATTTGCAAATAAATGATGCAAACAGATAAAGCTGTAATTCAGAAACAATTCATGGAATGTGTAATCCAAAACATTGAGCAAGAACCAAATAACTCTTTATTATTAAGATCAAATATCACAATTTCAATTCAAAACATTGAATGGAATGTGTAATCCAGAAGAAATAGTTGGTGGTACCATTTGTGTCTAAAGGATACAGCAAGCAGCCAAGCATGCATGCCATAAGCTTGGGCAAAATTTCATAAATTGGATACACACTAAGGCAAATACAAGCATCCTCCTATGGGACATTCATCACTTGAATGGATTGCAACTGATCTGACAAAGCAATCACTAAGTCACCGGACTGGATCATTCCTCTGGCCTTGAGCAAAGCAAAAGTGCGGTTAAGATTGCTCTCCATGTCACCAGAAAAACTAAGACGGAAGGGTATTAGACCCCACTGAAGATTCAATCGCCTCCTCACAGATGTTGAGGATGTAAATGCAAAGATTGGACAATCAGGGCGACACCGTGATAGCAGAGAGGCCATGTGACCAGTACTTGTAAAAACAAAGACTGCATCCACTCCCAAGTTGTTTGCTGAGAATCACAATTAACAGGGTCAAAAGAAGTAAGCAGTGATAATGTGATGAAAGTGGAACAGATTTTCAGCAACAAAAGTTTAATATCATCAGATAAGAATTTCCATAAATCCCGCTGAAGTTATCTTGATTTTGAAAAGTCAATCCATGCAAAGGGTCTATTAACCAGTTCGAATAATTTCTAAAAAATCCAGAGGCAAAATGTTGGATACTTGGACTGATGGCTCAGTGTCACAAACATTACTGCATGCCAGAATATAATTCTATACGCAGGCTTTAACGTGGAAGCTAAACCTAGTCACAAAAGACTACTGGCTCAGTGTCACATAGATGATTTATTCAAAAACAAAACGGCTCTCTGACGCTCAACCGAAGAAAGGAAGGGAATGCATTCTGTCCCAGAAAATTTCTAATTTGGTGTGTTTACATTTTATTCTAGATTAGTGCTTTGTTGTAATTTATTATTGATCCTGCCTAAGAATGCCAACGAGTGAGCCACTCGTGAGTTGGCGTGCTTGTTGACTTTGTCGTCGATCATCCGGCAACGGAAGGAGCTTGGGGAGGGGCCTACATGCGTCCACCTGGGAGAGGCTAGAAGAGAACGATTAGAATGATAGCCAAGGGGTTCCTCAGCGTAGTCACTCTGACGCTCAAGTCAATTGAGGTAGAATGAAAAAGATGAACAGTATTTAGGGTTTGTAAATGCGTATATGCGCGTACTTGTGCCTGCTGGGGCAGGTGACTTTTTATAGAGTTGTGTGGACTCTCTCACGTCCTCCGCTTGTTCCGATATTTCCGCCCACGTTACTCCATTTACTCACGCATTTACTCGGAGTTAATGACTGTGTTTCCCACGTCCACCATAACGCCCACGTTATCTGCGTTCTCCTGGGGGCAATGGTTATCTGCTCTGAGAGATGCGGAGGGTTAGCGTAATACTTAGGTAGCCGGGAGCTCCAGGAGCCGGGGCTGTTGGTAGTCGGGGCCCCAGGAGTCGAGGGTCATTGGTAGCCGAGAGTCCCATGAGCTGGGGGCTGTTAGTAGCCGAGGAGTCCCAGGAGTTGGAGACTGTTGGTAGCCGAGAGTCCTAGGGGCCAGGGGCCGGGGGCTGGGGGCCGTGGGTAGCCGGGGAGTCCTAGGAGCCAAGAGTCGTTGGTAGCCTTCTTTGACTGTCACCTCTGTCTTTATATTGACTTTCCCGTCACGTGGCACCTCTCCTGACTACTTTATGTATCAATTATTATTTTTTTATTCTAGTCATAGACAGTCAAGAAGCTAAATATGGCATCGTCCTCCTAATACCATAATCTTGCAAATACCAGGATTTAGTTAACTCATGGTCGCAAAAGGTGATAACGCTCACCCCAGGCGCCCCTCACAGCCCGTCCCCAGGTTATGTGAAGGGAGGTAATCACAGATGGCTACTAGCCTGAGCAGTGACCAGTGCATGGGGGAGAACAGGAACCTGGCTAGTAGCCAGAAATTGACCCCCAGACCTCATGGTGGTATCACCCCATGCACTAGCCAACTGCCTGTCCCGAGGGGACTAAGGATTTAGTTAATTCATGAATAAGTTAGATATAGGCCGACACATACAATTTAAGTTTTAGTAGGATACCAAGTTCAATTGGAGTTAATAAATAGAGAAAGAATACTAGAAACTAAATTGGGTAGAGAAATTTCCCATCCAGACCTCCATCTGTACTAAGCCAATATGAAAAAAAAAAAACAAAACATAAAAGACAAAGAAAACTAAAGCAAGAGAAGTCCAAAAAGGATGATCATAAAGAGAAATTATTGATTAAAAGTAACCAAGAATTACTATAAAACAAACGTCCCTGTAAATAACAGTCATATTTCAAATGTATTGGAGTTCTTGGGATAACATGTGAAAAAAATCACAGGGTGTTAACTATAAAAAATATCACTATATACCACTGGTCAATCTTCCATCTGTCTGGAATTTTTTTTTGACGGAATTACCAAATAAAAACTGAAACGAAAATTAAGAATATAACAAAACAAAAAATGTGTGTACCAAATTGAAATGAGGAGCACGGTTCATGTACTATATTTGTAATTAATCTATTCCAGAGCCAAAAGAACAAGAACCAAATAGATTATAAATAAAAAAATTAGACATTTGCGCTATGCAGTTGAATGCAATAGCCAGGGTTTACATAAAACACCCTGTAACAATGTGAGGTCTAGGAAAAGGGTTAATGTGCACGGCATATACTTCCAAGGTTTAAGAATCAACTGGGCTACAGGGAAGAGATAGAGAGAAACAGATGCTTACCCATTTTGGCAGCAGAATTGCAAATTTCCTCAATGATTTTGTCAGAGAAAGAATTTGCAACAACTGGAAGTTCCATAGCCTCGTGGCGCTTCTCCTCTCTCCACCATCTTTCAATTCGTAGGCTGACACTTCTCAGCACAGCTAATGCCTTATCTGGATATTGGCCCATAGCAGACTCACCTGAGAGCATCAGAGCATCTGCTCTCTGCCTAACAGCCTCTGAGACATCAGCAACTTCAGCTCTAGTTGGTGTAGGATACTCGATCATGGATTCAAGAAGCTGAGAGGCCACAATTACAGGCTTGTTGAGCTGCCTGCACGTCCTGACTATTTTTTGCTGAGCTGAAGGAACTTCTTCCAGTGGAATTTGAGCACCCATGTCTCCTCTAGCTACCATCGCTCCATCTGATGCAAGAATAATGGCTTCCAAGTTTTTCAAGGAATCAACACTCTCAATTTTTGCAAGAACTGCAATTTCTCTGAAACATGGTTTGAGACATCACATTAAAATGCATTTAAGAATTACTTCTCAGCGGATAAAAAACAGGAGGGCAGATTAAACTCATACTTCTTATGTAAAAATAATTGGAATGACCAGTTGACACATCTGTTTTTATTATGAAGTTGTTGATGAGATCCCTTACGGGAAAGTTTTCTCAATTGATCATCCTATACAAGCAACCAAATATAATACCCTACATTTTACAAATAAGGTGCTTAGGATAAATACCTATCTCATTTCCTAATCATGAATTATCCCTCATCGACATTTGACTTGTCCAATAGTCTTCCCTAGAGCTAATACTCACGAGGCATCACAATCATCTCCCAGAGTATTAGGCATGTTTTGAAGACTAAAATATGATCATCCACATCCCACTGGTACCTGACATTACTAAGCTACCTCTTTTAGTGCAATTGATCCACTGCACAATTGCCTGTGCAGTCGATCCAATATACAGACACCTACTGATTATAAAAACAAATATATGCTCTTAATTCTTACACATTCCCCATTTGAAGTTCTGACTCGGATAAGACAATTTCGAAACTCAATTCCATGGATGGAAAATAAATAAGTAGCTGAAATAATATAGGAAGGTAGACTACTAAATAACTAATATTTAACCTCAATCTCTTTAGGGGTAAATAGTTCAGATCCATTACAATCTTAGTGAAGGTCATAAAATCCAGTTTTTGTTACAAACTTGAAATGAACTGGAAAGGATAAAAATCACAAGATTGCAACATGTAAAATAAAGGGGAAAAAATTAGAAGACATTCTATTATAGACCAGCTAAAAAAAGTCCCAGCAAAATGAAAGAGATATAACAAGGAAAATTCAAAAGAGCAACAAATAATTTGATAATAACATAGAATATGGATCTTCAGCCTACAATTACAAAGGGGTCTACGTGTGTATATATTTGTACACAATTACTGATTTTATATTATGTTCTCTTAGTTGTGTTACCAATACTAAGACAAACTGGTAAAGAACAAATGCAATATTCAAGCCTGATTGCTGGCGTCTACAATCTTCCTCTTGCACATAACTTGTCTGCACAAGCTTGCAAAGGAATGAGCAACTGAACTATTAGATATCTATCTCATTCAAGAAGCACTGGGGATCCTACTAACCACAAACATTATTTCAAAACGTTAAACTGAATACCTGGGGAAATTCATGAAAGTATTTAGAACAATATTAAATTCTAACAACTAATGTACAGTTAATGAATGCTACATGGTTATCAAAGTATCAACATTTAAGAGGATAAATTGTAAAATTTATCCATTTTCATCCATTTGCTACACATTGATCCATTCATTGAAATTTGCCATAGTTTAACGCTGGCTGGCAATCTAACGCAACCCTCCTCCTTTATCCGGGCTTGGGACCGGCCATGACTAGTCCATTTGCTACACATGGACTTGTAAAATTCAGAAAAGCTTGGGGGTAGTAGTTTTTTTCTCAAATCAAGGATACTTGGGTTGGCATAATTACAAAACATGACCACTAATGTTGGCATAATTAGGAATGATCCAATGGCCTGGTTATTACTAGATACTATAAATGGGGCTAACTCAAAATACTTGGGTTCACTACCTGTTATCTACATGATCAGAGAAGTCCAATCATAGTATTTTCTCAAGGTTTTATTAAATAAAAAAGAGAAATTCTGCAACTTCTCTTCTATTTGACTTTTTCAGAAACCATGATTCAGAACATTGTTCAACCTCATCAAAACAATGTCAATTGGCATTTATCTACCCATTTGTATCTTCTAAAAGCTCGTACAGATAAACTTATGTGAAAAGACCTAATTTTTTCTCCATCATGTTTCATTTGTGGATGACTATCCTATGGCAGATATAGGACTGTCAACAACTAAGAAAACAGATAGTAGATCAAGAAAGAATTCTCACACTGATAATTCGTTTTTCAGATGGGGAAGAATTCCACCAAACTTAATTATTATTTATAAGAGTCAGCCATACTCTAATAGACGATGTCAGTGTTAGCAACATAACATGCAGCAGGACCTGTCCAGAAAGGTATTAGTATGGTTTTCTCACTCCATAAGGTCTAGCTTAAAAATCTCTGTTATCAAAATTTGTCTGAAGATAACATGAGTCGTCATATGCAAAGCTTTAGTTATGTGGTTTGAGGCTTTGAGGACCAGTATAAAAAGAAAACAGCAAAATAGGAAAAACAAAAGAGGAAGATTTTCTACTTGTCACGGCATCGTGCTGCTATATAGCTTTTGAGATGGTTAATAACTTCCGCAGACTTGACAAAAGAAACTGCGATGAAATCTACACCTTCAGAGATCCCAAAATCAATATCAAGCCAATCCTGCACATAACAAAAGCATAAGATGATGGAGTGCAGCTTGACTAAAGATCTCAACAAGTTGAATGAATCTATCATCCCAATAGACCACTTTGATTGTTAGAAAACCTTAACGATACTCACACTCATTGAGACTTTAATGTAAAACAAATAACCAGCTGCATAATTTTTATTATCATATTTTTTACTAGATTACTTTATTGTTTCAGTTGGGAAAAAAAAGCAACCAGTAAATCTCAACAAAAGACATTTTGGACCAAAGAATAATGCTCATGTTCCTGATGTGAGAAAAATATAACATACTCGCACAATCAAGAAAAGTAAATACAATATACATAAAGAAAAGACTTTCTTAGTTTTCCTATGAAATGTAACGAAGCTAGATGATAGGATTAAACTAATAGGAATAAGCAATCATTACAAAATGGAGTAGAAGAATAGTGAAAAACATGACCAAGATGAGATGAGTTTGTGATAAAAAAGTTCATACAATCAAAACCAAGTTTGATATTGATCTTGCCAATAAAGAATACAAGGCATAGAAGAATGACTGACAAAATTGGCAATAATTAGTAGTCATCTATTTATGTTCATCATCGATATGTACTGCTGAATGATATTAGTGACATCAAACAAAGGATATTTTTCATTATAAGTTCATAAATCAATAATTACAACTAAAAACTAGGAGTACAAAGCAACCACAATAAGTGAGTGCATAAAATGAACTGACCTTTGAAGATATTGTAGGAAGCATGGCATTACGTTCTCGGACTAGCCTACCATTCCTCCAGAAAGTAAGGTTTGCACGAGGTAAAAGCAATCCAGGATCAATGCAGCGGCACTTTACATCTGGCCCTATCTTCTCAGTCACCTCAAATCTGACCATTCCTCCATCCACAAGAAGTAAATCACCAACTCTAACATCTGTAACAGGTGGAAAAGCTCTCAATAGGTCTAACCAACAAAGTAGATAGAACACCAAAATATGAGTTCTTCAATCCTCAACCTTCAGCAAAGCCATCATAATTCACAATTATTGTCCTTTCTGGAAGAGGTGAATTGAAAGCTCGCACACTGAATGTCCAAATTTCACCATCCTGCACAATATATAATAATGATGAGTTCCTGGTTGGAAGAGAAGGTGGGGGAAAAAAAAAAGTGAAGAGAATAAGTGCATTTATCTTGTGACTGTCCTATAGGGAAGAAACTGTAATTCTCTTGTTCAATAAGAGAAGTGGAAAGGAGAGGAAGGACAGGTGATCCTCATATTTCTATAATGGTCTCAAATTAATGTTAAGACTTTTGTGGAATAATATCAGGAAAGTAACTTTCATCACTTTTTATTGTCCTTTCCCCTCCATACCGTCTCTTTCTATATCTACAAGATAACTTCCTCAGCTTCTCTTTTTTATTCCTAACCAAACAAGAGAAATAACTACTTTTTCTTCTCCTGTACTCTTTTTGGTTGGTAGGGACGTTGTCTAATTTCTATTAATTGTTATAATTTTATTCATCCTTTTTGTATTTACTTTAGCCTACCTTTGTTTTTATTTCTCGTGCCATTTCAATCTTTTGAAATGCATTTTTTTTTTACTTCGTCGTTGCTCCATATAGGAAAAAAGATCAATATTTTCTTTGTAATTATCGTCTTTCAAATGAGCTCCTGCCCATTTCTCACACAGGGTCTTTAGATATGCAGGTTAAGGATAAAAAAACAAAAAACAGGTAATGGAAGAACAATTAAGTCTTTTATAAACAAAGTCACGGGTGAGATAATCTATGCAAACTTCCTGGCAACTTGAAATTTTTGAATCTGAATTTCCTGATAAAGTAGTGTCACTGCACAAACCAAACAAATTTCGTGTCCATGCATTCTCTCGACTATAAAATGCAGAAGAAATCATCTCCTATCAAAGAGAACAAGAACCTAACCTCAGCCTTGGCAGAGGCGGCACCGCCAAGATCACCCATATGAATCTCGCTGCCCTCAGTGTCCATCATCACAGCCACAGCAAACCCTTTCTCGTCGTTGAGCCGGCGGACCTGACGGATAACCTCCCGGTGCCACTCGTGCGTGCCATGGCACATGTTGATCCGCGCGACATTCATCCCGCCAACAGCAAGCGCCTCGATCTGCTGCGGGGAGCAGGTGGCCGGCCCGATGGTGCACACCAGCTTCGTCCTCCTAGTGCTCCGGAACCCGTTCTCCTTGAGCTCCGCCTCAGTGACTGTATCTACGTCGATGGACGACACCGCGGTAGCGCCAAGGGGGACGACGCCAAGATCGGGGGAGGGGGAAGCAGCCGCGCTGATGGAGAAAGCGTGGCGGGGGCGAGGGCATGGAAAGGGGCGGCGGAGGGAGGGGATGGGATGAACGGAGCGGGAGAGCTTGGAGGGGATGCCGACCGTGGGCGGAGGAGAGAGGAAGCGGAGCGACTGAGCCATCTCCTCTTCTCTGTGTGCTCGTGTTCTCCGAAGCTGCGAAGGACCAAACGAGGTTGGGGTTTTATTCTTAATCGCCTATTAGGGACGGAGCTCACGAGGTGCCAGTTTGTTGGGATCACCCGTCATGCGTGGGACAGCATCTAAGTTTTATCGAGCTGCCAATGGACGGACCTACTTGATCCGATGGACTGACGTCATCAATGTTTTTGACATCCGGCACTGACTCGATGGTAGAAATCGTGAAGTTTGGTTTGTAAAGAACAGTAAAAATACTTGGTTCCCTTGTTCGGGTCAGTTTCTGTTTGCGAAGTCACAAATATGCGCACGTGACTGAACAAAGCGAATCCGCTCAATTAGAAATTTCATGGGTTCAAACCGTAGTCAAATCCAACGTGGGCCTGGCCCATTAGCACAAACGGCCTGCTCTCCCACTCAGTCTCTCTCTATATAAGGATATTTACCTTCTTTTGCCTCTTCTCTGGAAACCCAGACCTCCGTGCTTTTTTCCATTTGTTTCCGGCCGCCGCCGGCCTTTTTTTCAATGGCCTCCGCCGCCGCTGTACGACCTCTCGTCGCGGTGCAGACTCTGGAGGGCGACATGACCACCGACGTCGCCATCACTGTCCCCCTACCTGACGTGTTCAAGGCCTCGATCCGCCCCGACGTCGTCCGTTTTGTCCACTCAAGCCTGTCCAAAAACAGACGCCAGCCCTACGCCGTCTCCAAGCGCGCCGGCCACCAGACCTCCGCTGAATCCTGGGGAACTGGCCGTGCCGTCTCACGTATCCCTCGCGTTCCCGGCGGCGGTACCCACCGCGCTGGCCAGGGCGCTTTCGGCAACATGTGTCGTGGTGGTCGCATGTTCGCACGCACCAAGATCTGGCGCCGCTTGCACCGACGCGTCAACATCAACATGCGCCGATACGCTATGGTTTCGGCCCTTGCTGCCTCCGCCGTCCCGCCCCTCGTTATGGCCCGCGGACACCGCATCGAGACCGTTCCTGAGCTTCCCTTCGTAGTCTCTGACTCTGCTGAAGGCCTTGAGAAGACTGCTACTGCCATCAAGGTCCTCAAGCAGATCGGTGCCTTTCCGGATGCCGAGAAGGCTAAGGACGGCCAGAAAATCCGCCACGGCAAGGGTAAAATGCGAAACCGTCGCTATGTCACTCGCAAGGGGCCCCTGATTGTGTACGGAACAGATGGATCAAAGGTCGGTAAAGCTTTCCGTAACATTCCTGGGATTGATATTGCTAATGTCGAGTGCCTCAACCTTCTTAAACTTTGCTCCGGGAGGCCACATTGGCAGGTTCATCATCTGGACCAAATCAGCCTTCGAGAAGTTGGATTCTGTATTTGGAAGCCTTGACAAGCAATCTGAAAAGAAGAAGGGATATATCCTACCCCGACCAAAAATGTTCAACGCTGATCTCGGAAGGATCATCAACTCGGATGAGGTGCAGTCTGTGGTGCGTCCAATCAAGAAGGACGTGAAGAGGCGCCACCTGAAGAAGAACCCCCTGAAGAATCTCTACACGTTGTTGAAGCTGAACCCTTATGCCAAGACTGCCCGTAGGATGGCCTTGCTTGCTGAAGAAAAGCGCGTCCAAGCAAAAAAGGAGAATCTTGACAAGAAGAGGAGCAAGCTGTCTAAGGTATTGCAATTGTTTTTTTTGCCAAGTACTTTATCAGTTTTATCCATCACACTTAACATCTTGGTGCTGATTTAGTTGTAGTAGTTTGCCTTTTCTAGTAAATTTATCGTTACTAAGCTCCAATCGACTTTTACAGGTCTTAATGTATTAAAATAAGTAAAATGGTTTCATTTAGTGGATGCTAATTGTGGGATATTTTAATATCATATAACATCGATATGCTGGTTGGTTTTATTTGAATTCTCTAGAAAAACAAATTTATATTAGTATTCTGTATTGCTAGTCTAAACTTTCTTCTGAATTATTGAGCTTCACTTTATATTGTTTAGTTTAGATGTCTCTACTTGAATATGAACGCTGATTATCGCTCAATAGGATTTGTATGAAATGAACATTCTGGATTGCATATATGTGATGGTAAATCAGATAACAGTTACCTGCTCTTCTTTACTCTGACACTGTTATAGAAATTTTGAGAACTAAGAGTTTTTCTGGCATTTCATTGCCTTTTTTGCTATTATGTATATTCGTTATAAAGATCATTTTTCACAAAGCTGACAACTATATAAAACCAGTTCTTGATTCTTTTGGAGTTTGCATTCGTGGATACTCGTTGATAAAAAAAAATTAACATTTTGCACTCTCCTGTTTCAATTTGAGGGCAATTAGTCTCTTACATGTGTTCTGTTCCATTTATTTTTGCCGTTTTAAAAAATTCTGAAGATCAACTGTTTTCCCACTGAAGTATGATCGACATTTTATTTTCCCACTTTTCCCCTTGCAGGAAGAGGCGGCTGCAATCAAGGTTGCTGGACGTGCATTTTACAAAACTATGATCTCAGACAGCGATTACGCCCAGTTTGAGAACTTCTCCAAGTGGCTGGCTGTTACACAGTGAGCCCTCTGATCATACTTTCAAATCTCCCATGGTCAATTTGGGTGAATTCCAGGAGCATGTTTTTGATGCTATCATTTATACCACGGCCCGTTCAATGTTTGTGATGTATTTTGTATGAATATATTATTGAATTTTTCAACTTCTTTATTATAAAAATATTAATGATATTTTTCAGTTGAATTATATAATATTTTTATTTTATACTTCGTATTATAAGCGATGAAGTTTCTTTGAATTTTGGACGAATATTTTGTTATTCAGGAGAGTTCAGAAGATACATTTGTGCATCTCTGACCATAGGCCTTATTTTCTTATGATTCCTATCAAGAATAATGAAAGAAAAGAATATAGAACTCAAAAGTTCAAGTAAAAAATAATAGAGAATTTATTTATTTTAAAAAAAACAAAAATCTAGTAATGAGATTTTTCTTTAAACAGGCAAAATAAAGTTAGAAGCAACAAAAAAAACAACAAGAAATCAAGAATTTTCAAAAATACATTTTCAAAAAATTAAAAACTTGGAAATAATAATTAATATTTTTTGTACGCATGTCTCATATAGTTACACGTTTCATCACAACTCTTCTTCTTCCTGCGCGGCGCATCTTCTCAAGACCTCCGCCGTCACCCTCTGTCTCTCCCGTCGCTCCACCACGATCATCAGAAGGAGAAGGACAACTCATGTGAAACCGCATCACCGTCAAGGCGCCGTGTCACTCCTCTTCTCCTCTATACCATAAGGTGACGTAGGATTGATTATTTAAAAAAAATAAAAATATTATATATATATATAATTTTAATAATTTATTTATCTTATTTCATATAATATATAATATTAATTATTAATCATCATTACATATATTTTGATTAATGATATATAAATAATCATCTCAATCGAAATCAAATTTATCTCGACCGCCGATGCTTTCCCCGCCTGGTCATCCCGAGGTGCCGATCCCTCCTCCGCATGGCCCGGAGGTCCCAACACCTTCGATCGTTTTACCAAGGCATCTCCGTCCGGAGGTTGTGCGGCAGTCTACATGTGGATTAAGGACAAAATTGTGCCTCGAGGACAACCCTTATAAAAAGGGGGAAGAAGACACATCATTTT
>JBBUKS010385747.1:0-19216 GCA_038050645.1 Hedychium gardnerianum
CTAGCCAGGATTTGACCCCTAGACCTCATTGTGGCAACACCTCATGCACTAGCCAACAGCTCATCCCGTGGGGACCAGTATCTTCTTACATAAGCTATGAATCATAGCTGTTATAACATAGATAAATTATTTCTGATCAATACTAGTCAATATTCAATTATGGGATCATAGCTGTTATAACTGTGTAATTATAATAACTATGATTATGTAGTAGTTATGATCTTATAGATGCTATAATAACATTAAAAATAAGAATAATTTTGAAAAATAAAATATATAGAGATGGAATATAGTGTCCTTTTGATAATAAATGAAAAAAAAACATATCCTTCTAATAAAAAGTGGTGCCATTTTATATTACTTATTCTCTCAAATACTCATTTAGAATCATTTACCAAAACATTAAAAGAGAAAAAAAATCTATGAATTTATGTAATCGTAGCTATTATAATTATATAATTATAGTAAATATGATTATGTAGCTGAATATTAACTAGTATCGATAAAAATAATATGTGTATATTGTAATAATTATAAGATAATATTAACCTATATCGACCAATATTGATACGTTCATATTATAAGAGTTATAAATTATAGTTATTATGATATAATATTATTAGTATTGATTAGAGTTGAAATGATGTTATAATATATTGTTAACAATGTTGACCAAGATAAAATATTCATATTATAAAAGTTATGAAGTACAACTATTATAACACAGTTTATTAGTGTTGATCAAAATTAAAATAATATATTGTAATAATTATGAATTATAGGTCTGTAAGGGTCTGGATAATTAAATTATTAAAAAAATAATAAGGAAAAAGTGGTGTCATTTTGTCTTAATTATTCTGTCAAATATATATTTTTAATCTAGGTATCTAATTCTTCAAATCGATTAATTCTGAAGATGATCGATTCAATTCTATAAAAAAAATTCATCAGTCACCAAAATAAATCGGAAAGTATTCATGATATCGAGTCACCAAGCGGCCAACATTTTTAGTATTGTCATCCAAATTGAAGAAAAATTCCTACGATACATCATAGTTGAAATCTAATTTTTAAATATCTGATTAATTAATTACAAAATTTAATCACCGTACTGTTACCCGGGACCTCAAATACTCATTTAGAATCATCTACCAAAACATTCGAATAGAAAAAAAAAAATCTATGAATCATTCTCATGACCTAACATTCTACTCCAGTAAACATGACCGACTCACTACCCAAAATAATTCTTATTTAATTTCTAAAAATTAGGGGCGCGAAGAATATGCAACGCACTAAGTGTGGAGTTCCCCAATTCATACTCGAGGTGCGAAGAATATGCAACGCACGAGGTAGAGTTCCCCAATTCATACTCGAGGTGACCCACTTCTTTTCGGTTTTATAACACCAATTACATAAAGGTATTAAGTGGTAAAGAAAAGAATGGGTAATTTTGCGTTCCTATAAACTTGGGCTTGACTGACGAGGGCGAAGCATCACGATCTTATTCTTCTCGCGGAGAAGCACACCGCAGAGTTTCCATCCCTATAAAGCTCACTCGCTCACGCTGTCTTTTCCAGGTTCCTTCTCACGCCGTCGCCGTCGCCGTCTCCTTAGCTCGACGGTCCTTTGCCGACCTCTTCCCCTTCGGGACTTCCTCGATCCGATCCCTGGGTGCGGCGTCGGAAATGGCGGAAACGCAGAGGAGGCCGAAGACCAAGATTGTGTGCACCCTAGGTCCGGCGTCGAGGTCCGTTGAGATGGTCGAGAAGCTCCTGAGGGCGGGGATGAATGTAGCGAGGTTCAACTTCTCCCATGGATCCCATGAGTACCACCAGGAAACCCTGAACAACGTCCGCACCGCAATGGAGAACACCGGAATCCTCTGCGCCGTCATGCTCGACACAAAGGTCTCTCCTTGCCCTCGGTTTTGCTCTTCTCTAACGAATCGTCGCGCGTCCCTCTAGATTGTCTTTTTCTTTGATTATTGTTTTTTTGTCGTTTTGTGAATAGATCTAAGGATCTACTGGTTTTAAAGATTTGACGTTGTTTTCTGATTAAAAGTATCGTCTTTGGTTTTTTATGTGACTTTCACTCTGTTTTTCTATGGTCCGTCCTTGTTGAGCTCTCGTTTATTCGATGGCTGTCTACTTTTTACTCTTCCTTGTTACTTGCCAATTATTTGTACTGTATGATAATATATACGTTTGAGAGTTTAGAAAAAAAGCAATTCTTTGATGAACCATATCGTATAAAGGATAAGATGACACAAACATGGCATGGAGAAAATTCAGGAGGCATTATATGAAAAAAGGACTCAAATCTTGCAGGAGTGTTCAAGATATGTGATATCTCAATGTGGTGTATCTTAGTCTTTATAGTTCTTTCCTGTCTGGCATATAAGATTTGTGTTTCTTATTCGAAATAGTTGGGCTCACATTTGTTCATCTTTTGTTGTAAAGAAGTAAGGTTCAATAAATACTAACAATTCTTTTGGACTTTGGATATCAATAAAATATCTTGTTAAGTGCATCTATAAATGTTGAATCCAACAGAGCAATTGTCTATGAGATAACCTATTTGTCTCTGTTGGATATTTACTCACTATACATATAAATTTAGGAATGTAGACAGTTTGTCCAAAGATGGTTGATACTAATGGTCTCTCCACTCGCTTCGTCGACTTTATCTACAATTATAGTCTAAAACTATAAAAACTTAGCTTAGTTAGGTTGATTGGAGCTTCCTACCTCATGTTTTGCACTTTGTAGTTTGCACTTAGATGGAGGAAAGGACATTTTATGAAAAGGTTCTATTGATTTTGTTCATGTATTTTAACCAATGTTAAATGCACATCTCACAAGATTTTACCATTGTTTGTCTACTTCTCATCCATACTGTTGTTTCATACCTCTGGTATAAAAATTAGACTCTGCTTATAAACCTGTGTCAGATAGATTGGTATTTAGATAGAAAATGACATCAATAGGAGAAAATAACAATACTTACTAAATATATTGATTTAGAAGGAAAACATGAATTTCAGAAAAAATATTTTTTTTTTCTTTTCATGATACATAGGAATACTTGTTTACTACTCTGTTAATTTGATATGCAAGAAAACATGTTCGTATGCCATGGTTCTTACTGTCTTTTCATGTCTATAAGCTAAAATTTAGACTTTATAATCCTGGGTCAGATAGGTTTGGATGCTCTAATATTGGTTGATGTTAAATAAATAAAGAAAAAGACAGCAGGAAAACAGAACAGCACTTGATATGTTGATTTTACTAACACGTTAATAGAAGAAAACAGGAAGTTTTGAAATGAAGTTTTCTACTTTCCATGATATGTGGGCATACTTGTTTATCTGTGAAGTTAATTTGATATGCAAATGCCATTGTTGGTGTTTTCCTTACAATTTCCTTGACAATTGGCAGGGTCCAGAGATACGGACTGGGTTTTTGAAAGATGGCAAGCCTATCCATCTAAAACAGGGTCAAGAAATCACTATAACTACAGATTACAGCATAAAGGGAGATGAGAAGATGATATCTATGAGCTACAAAAAGATAGCAGTGGACTTGAAGCCAAACAGTGTCATTTTGTGTGCTGATGGAACTATCACTCTGACAGTCCTTTCTTGTGATAAGGATGGTGGACTTGTTTGCTGCCGCTGTGAGAACTCTGCTTTGCTTGGTGAGAGGAAAAATGTTAATCTTCCGGGAGTTATTGTGGATCTTCCTACTCTAACTGAGAAGGATAAGGAAGATATCCTCAAATGGGGTGTTCCAAACAAAATCGATATGATTGCTCTGTCCTTTGTACGCAAAGGTTCTGATCTTGTAGAGGTCAGAAAACTTCTTGGTGAACATGCCAAATCAATTATGCTGATGTCCAAGGTCTGTTGATGTTTCTTAACTTCCTGTTATTTCTGTATGGATCACAAAGATACATTATCTTTGATTATACTTGTAGGTTGAGAATCAAGAAGGGGTGGCCAATTTCGATGACATTCTTGCAAATTCAGATGCTTTCATGGTTGCACGTGGTGATTTGGGTATGGAAATTCCTATTGAAAAGATATTCTATGCTCAGAAGGTGATGATTTTCAAGTGCAATATACAAGGAAAACCTGTTGTAACTGCAACTCAGATGTTGGAGTCTATGATAAAATCACCACGACCAACTCGAGCAGAAGCAACTGATGTTGCTAATGCTGTTCTAGATGGCACTGACTGTGTGATGCTGAGTGGTGAAACAGCTGCAGGTGCTTATCCAGAGGTAGCAGTTCAAACCATGGCTAAGATTTGCTTGGAAGCGGAATCTTATTTGGACTATGGTGCTGTTTTT
Organism: Hedychium gardnerianum; assembly: GCA_038050645.1. NCBI lineage: Eukaryota > Viridiplantae > Streptophyta > Magnoliopsida > Zingiberales > Zingiberaceae > Hedychium > Hedychium gardnerianum. The sequence goes on from JBBUKS010385747.1 coordinate 4,354, forward strand.
AAAGAAATTATGGCCGCCGCACCAATGCCTATGAGCCCGTTGGAGAGTCTTGCATCATCAGCTGTTAGAACCGCCAACTCTGCTAAGGCATCGCTCATCTTGGTCCTGACCAGAGGGGGAAGCACAGCAAAACTAGTAGCAAAATACAGGCCTGTGATGCCAATTCTGTCTGTAGTGGTTCCAGAATTGAGGACAGACTCCTTCGACTGGTTCTGCAGTGATGAAGCTCCCGCAAGACACAGCCTTATATTTAGAGGATTGATCCCAGTGTTGAGCTGTGCATCTGCAAAGTCTTCGGACAGTGAGTCTACTGATGAAGCTATTGAATTTGCTCTTCAGCATGCTAAAGCCACAGGGTTATGCAAACCTGGAGAATCCGTTGTGGCTCTTCACCGTGTTGGAGTTGCATCGGTGATCAAGATCATGACAGTTAAATGATCTTTTGACAATTACCTTGAAATTTCTCTCATTTCGACAATTTTTATCCTACATCATAGTCCTTTGTTTGGGGCAATTTTGCATACTAATACCGTAGTCCCTGTTTTGGTTGCAATTTTGTTTTATTCCTTTTAAAGGCTTGCTTACTATATAATAAAATAATTTTGAAAGCAGCATGGTTGATTAAATTTTGATATTATGGCTTCAGACCGGAGGAAACTTGACATTATGGGAGGTTTGATAATTTTCCCTTTTTTTAATCTCATGCATTTTTCTTCTAACAGATGAAGTTGGTACAATACAGTGATTCACAGTCACTCTCTGTATCTTCATCCCATTTTGATTCAAATGTATTGAATTCCCATTCAAACATTCTGTTTTCAGATGATTTATGCTAGCTCATGGTAATGCTGGATTAAAACATTGCCCTTTTCTTATGAATCACATCTTCAGCCATGCTGTTGAAGAGCAAGTTGTCGACTTTTTCCTCAAGCAGGAGCTCACTTGAACTAAAGTAGTATCCTATGTCTGCTCTTATAAATGTTCTTACAAAATTCACTCGATAAGTTATTTTAAATGCTGTAGCTGCTAGTACAGCCTGTCTTGATAACTCGCAAACTGATGTCTTTTCTTTTTTTTATTTGATTACTCTGGAGTCACTCTATTCAAGTTTAGCTGCACATGGGAAAAATCCAATAGATGCAACAAAAATAATAAAAAAAAAAACTCTACAGACTGTAACTTTCCAAGATTTAACATGCCTTATCCACTGCAAGAACCTACCTGAAAACCACATCACGGCCATACAAATGCAAGAAGACTGCGCATGCAAAGTAGATGATGCGGGAAGAAAGGACAGATCGAGCTGTTGCTGTCTCTCCAATGCCACAACAAGGAAGCAGCATTCTTTTTCTGGGTCATGGAAGGAGGGGACCCTCCCTTGTGCTGGAGATATATCAGATAAGGCTATTGAAATATGGGGTGCAAGTCCATTTATGTGTATAAAGAAAGCGCATCGCAGATGAGTTTGGTGGCTGGGAGCACTTCAGGTGCCAACTTCCCATGTGGAAGGTGGATGTCCACAGCTTGAGACATAGTTTAAGGAGGTATGATAGATTGGATTTTTGTTGTCACTGCTGTTGTTATTATGGTTGCGTCACGAGTATTGAGGAATGCATGTGACCTGTTTGTTCCTGGATCGCAGGGGATTGAATATCAGACGAGTAGTAAGTAGTGTTGTGGTCTTGGGAACGATGAATGGCCACCATGTCACCATACAAAAAGACCACCATTGGAATCAACTTTAGTGGTAGACACTACTTTAATTTGTTGAGTAAAGGAAGTTGAAAGAAGAGCTTTTACATTAATACTCTTGTTACAATTCAACAATCATCAATGTTTACAATGCACGAGATCCTAATTCTTCTTCAATACTGTCATCCTTAGTTAGAGCCTTGCAAAGAGTACAAATTGAAAACCTTTCCAAACTTACAGTTCTCGTGTGCCGCCTCGGTAAGAAGTTAGCCCACATCGTCCGGCCACAACCCTCCTTGTGTCACCTGAGCAACTAAGAAAGACTTGTTTCCAATGACGGAGTCAGGAATTGAAATCTACCCAAGTTAAAAATGACTTCTGAATGAGTCACCGGGCTAAAGATCTTTTCTTTTGATTTAAAAATTCAAATTCAATATGATAAATAGTTAAAATCAAAATCTTGTCTAGGTTACCTGGCTTCACCCTTGCTTGTTTCCCTTTTGGTTGTCCAAGCAGTAGGCATTCCCTCGCCCCTCACGTGTCTTTTTGATCATCTTCACTTTGGGCATTAGCATTACTAACCTTTCAACATGAGATAAGATCCTCTTCTTGCTTCAATGAAACAATCCAATCCAATTTGTCGCTTCAATAATCCTCAATTGTGTGCGATAAGAATATGAGTGTACATTTAGAGTACATTTAATTATTTTTGGGGAACATTGGTATAGATGTAAATATATAATGAACGAAATAATTGTTTTATCAAAATCTTAGAAGAATGATTATGATTAAGCAGTGAGATAGATTGAATACCCCTTTGGTATTAAAATCTTAAATCACCATAATTCTAAGTTTAAACAAGACTTTGATCAGACCCACAGGGCACATCGAAACCTTGCTTTGAGAACTCTATAAGCACTGATCGAGATGGGGTTTATGTCAATTAGGTCTTGTCGTACCTAATTGAGGTTCACATGGCTCCCTTCACATGATTCCAGACACATGATTGTTGGATCTGATGATTGATGCTCGACTCTGGAGTATGATGTTGCAATGTCCAATCCTTACATCGAAATAATTTCTTGTTGAAGAGAGAATCTCAACTTAACGATCAAAGTGACTTCTTGCATCAGGAGAGCGAGAGATTTGCGACGTAATGAACAAAGCAACTACTTAATCTAGTGACAAGTTAACCTCCCCTGAGGTTCATATTAGAGACAAGCTCTTTTATGATTGGTAATGTATTTTTATTATTATTGTATTTTTATTATCTTTTAGGTTCTTAAGATTCTCCTTTCTATTTTACTAATAATTCTATTAGTATATATCTAGAGCAATTTGAGGCTAATAGAGGTGTCAAATAAGATTTTAAGCTTACACTTATTTTTTATAGTAAAAAATGATTATATTCATTCGAGATTAATTTATAATCGATCGTTAAATAATTAAAAATAATTAAAAAAATCCTTTGAAAATATGTGTTTATCAAAAATTAATTCTTATTTTATTATAATAAATTTATCATCTACTAATCAATTAGACAACCATGAAATAACTTACCCTCATCTTTGTCACTTGAGTCAGTGTCAGAGATCTTCATTAGTTTTTATTATCTATGATTTAATTTCTTTACTTTAACTTACCCTCATCTTTGTCACTTGAGTCAAGTCAGAGATCTTCATTAGTTTTTATTATCTATGATTTAATTTCTTTACTTTCTCGTTTTATGATTATAGTAATTTTAACATATTTATTTTGAAATAAAATTAAAAATAATATTTCTTATGTTTGCTTTTATAATAAATTATTTTCTTTTTTTTATTATTGCACGTGAGCATTAAATGCTCTTGTATTAGTGAGTAGAGTACGAGTGTAAAACATTCTCTATCATTGTAGCGGTGCTCGCGCCGTCCATTTAGCTTGAGTCGGTCGAATTATTCAGTTTTATTAAATAATATAAATAAATTAAATAAATTTTTTATTAATCCATTTAAAAATAAATCAAAATAAGTCGAACAATCTAGACTCTCAACCCGCAGGTTCAAAAAAAAATTCAATGAAAAATTTAATAAATTTATGAACTTCATTAATTTATGATATGATATTTAATATTAAAAATATTATAAAAATTAATTTAAAAATAATCATCAATATTTTTATCATAAATATATTCATAAAATAAATATATATTATAATAATATATAAGTTAAAAATTTGATAGCATATTTATATAAAATTTATCATAAACATTGAGTTATGATACAAATAATATATTTAAACATGTCTAATCGATAATTTAAATTCAAATTTTTTAAATTTTTTTATATATATTTTTAATTTTTTTTATGAACTCATAGATGGGATTGAATTAAAAAAATTTCAACTAATTAAAATAACGCTCGACCTACTTTTGCTCCATCAAATAGCCGGTTTATCACGGATCTATCTGCCCCGCTATCAATTGCCCCATAATAAAACTACTCTTCTAGGTAGTGCAACTGTTTCAACACTTTGGATATCATTCTGATAAATAATCAAAAATTCATTCAAATATTTTTTTTATTTGAAAATTTTAATTTAATTTGTTATTATTCAAATTAATTAGATTAATTTTTATGATTAATTTTTTTTATTAATCTTGAGACAAATTGATGAGAGCATTAAGATGAATATTTCGTCTTTTATCACTATATTTAAGTAATTTTTTAAATATTTATGATTTAAATTTTATTTTAATAAAAAATAATTATGTTTATTTTAATATTCTTTATAATTTATTTTTAAATTATACGATAAATCTTAAATTGACAGTTGAACAAGAAGTTACTCATATTTTCGAATTTGTCGAATGATCTCTGGGCCGGACCGTCACCAATGGACCGAACGAAAGACACCTCGATTATATATAAAAAAAATTATCTTCGAAAAATAGAGGAGACAAGATAATGCCACGGGGACCCACAGTATGTTTTTTTCCCATGGTGGGTTAAAGTCTTCATTAAAACCAACACGCACCTGCTCGCTCCGATTCCTGTGCAAGGAACTCTGCTCCTCTCACTCCCTCCCAAGAATTGGAAGGGATGGAGAAGCACAGCGTAACAGCAAGCTTCAATGGCGGCCTCTACCAATCCTCGGCCGCCTTCCACTCCTCTGGCTGCTCACTCACCCCGCGTGCCATCGCCGGGGCCCTTGGGCAGCGATCCACCGGCCTCTGCGGCGACGACACAGAGCTCAACATCTTCGACGCGGAGCGCTACTTCAGCGAAGACAACCCGCCCTCCGCCGCCAAGAACACCCTCGTCGTCGATGAGGTGCTCGAAAGGCGCGATCTTTCCTGCGATCCCAGGGCATCCTCCGTCTCATCCGCCGATGGCCTGAAGCGGAATGACCAGGGCGGAGAGACTCCGACCGCGTCCTCTGAGGCTAGCTGGAATAGCAAGTCCAGTTTGATCTCCCACCGGCCTGCGCCGCCTTCCTTCGCAGTCGGGAGGACCCGGTCGTCCGGTGTGCGCAGGTTCTTCCGCCGGAGCTGCCTTTGCTCCGGAACGAAGTCCGTCAACGTGGACGTTCGCCGGTCGGTGGAGTTGAACGCTCCGCTTAGTGTCAAAAAGCAGAGCTCGCGAAGAGGGGATGTGGGACTCAGCAGCATTCCGGAGTCATCTCCCGGCGACGAGTTCAAGAGCGAATTGAACGCCGGGGAAGTGATGAAGTTGAAGATATCCCCCGGAAATTGGGGCAAAGATCGGAGCTTTTTCAATGTTGCGACTCGTTTCTCGCCGGAAAAGACCTTCCCGGCGGAAATAGGCCACCGAATAGTGAGCTCCCGTAAACTCTTCACCGATACCGCTGGTTTCTCCTTCCCCGTGTCGAGTCCTCCGCGCGATTCGCTCGAGGTCTTCCGTCCATCCGAGGAGGTGACTAGGACTACGGAGAAACCGTCGGAGTTCTCACCGCCAGCGATGGAGCGTCCTCGTCTCGGCGAGAGGGAACGCCTAAGGTTTTCATACCCCACGAGTCCCAAGCAGCGGGCGGAGGAGGACGCGGCAAGCGACACAAGCTCCGACCTTTTCGAGATAGAGACTTCCCTATCGACGACCCCTACGACGAACCGCCCCCGCGATTCCCTCGACGAACTCGAAGGACGGCGTTTCATCGGTAACGGCGCGGCGGCTGAGATCCTCCAGCTCCGGCGGAGCCTCGAGAGGGCGGCAACGCCGTCCGTCGTCCCCAGCGAGTGCTACCCACCGAGCGAGGCGAGCGTGGAATGGAGCGTCGTGACGGCGGAGGGCTTCGCCGCCAACTTTTCCAGCACGGCCTCCAATTACGACGAGTTCCGTTTCATCGAGGAGGAGCACGACCGGTTCGCGGCAGCGATGAGCAGAGACCGGCGGAAGGCCAACGGCCTGTTGGGCTGCCGGTGTGAGAAAGCTGTCAGCGTCGGGCCGAACCCGGTTCGGATCCCTCCACCCGTCGAACCGGAGGTCTTGGCGACGAACATAGCGAAGTTCAGAAGCCTTGGTTTGGCGCAGGAACGGCTAGCCCGGCCGTTTCAAAAAAATTAGACCGGTTTATTTGTAATATGGCCTATCATGTACGTTGTCTTGTTCTTTTCCAATAATAAAATTTGTATTTTTGCAATTTCATGTGATGTGAAAGGCCTAAATTCTGAATGTTTCATGTGAGATTCAAATTTTGGATTTCTTCCAATGTGATTCTTTTGCTTTTCCCAAATGATTTAATTCACTCTATAAGTAACTTGTAATTTTAGCTAAGATCATAAGTTCATTCCCTGTTTGTAGATAAACTGCACAGAGTTGTGGTTGAAGAAGATCTAAAGCTCTTGATCAAAGTTTTGCAACCCTAGTCATCTTATTGTATAAATTCATCATAAATTTAATCACACACGATTTTATTTACAATAATTACTAATCACAAAATTTAGCATTTAACACATCCAACAATTCTATCAAAAAGTCTTCATATGCATGCATGAGAAAACTAATGTTCTTTTCATGATGAAAACCCTTTGGCTACCACAAAAGTTAGTGCTAGCAAAAAGCCATTTGCATGAAGTAGAGTCAGCTAGATATGTTACATGTATAAACTAACACCTTTGTGGCATGGTGTATAAACTAACACCATATAATTATGATTATTATATATATTTTTTTCAAATATTTATAATATCATCAGACATACTTGGTTTTGTTTATATTATTTACAAACCACGACATTTGGTTTATCTTTCATCAATTAAAACCCTGCCAACAACAATCCTAGCCAAAAGTAAACATATGCATGTGTGAGACAGCAGTTGTTTTCCAGATTAGAACCCTCACACTCAGCTGCCTTTGGACCCTTGCGTCAACATTTAGTGTATGATGTGAGGTACCTCCAAACCTGAAGGACTAGTTTTCTCTCCCTAGCACATTCATATGTATAAAGGTGACAAAGTTTCAAATTAATACGTCAAGAATCTTAGATTAGATATAGATATAGATTACACGTCTGTTTTTTTGTTTTCTTTTGGCAGATACAAGAATTAGTTCTTTTTTAATAGTTTGAACTTTTGGAATGTGTGGTGATAGAAAAGAGGATCTAAAGCTCAGTGAAACACTCATGATCAATCAATCTAGTAAAGTTAATCTCTTTTCTGACGATTGGAGTTTTCTTTTGTAAGAACTATAGTCACCAATCGATCCTTTAACATATCATAGAAGAAGAACAGCAACAATCATTTAGTGAATGGAGCTTTTCATCAGAAGTGATGACCATAGTGCAGGTGTTCTTTTCATCAGAAATGATGACAGCTCAATTTGATGCCAAATGCTGGTCCAGAGAGACATAGCTCCTCTGATAAGGGCCCCTACAACTACAAGGAGGCAGATGAGGTAAAACTAGTGAATTCTAACAACAACCAAGCTACTGTTTGAATCAGTTATGCTGACTTCCTGATTTAAATTGTCTCAGATTGAATCTTGTTTGATTGCACGACCGGACCGGCCTTTCAGATTCAGTATCACTCGAGGAAGGTGAATTCCCTACGTCCGGTGGATGGAGCATTGAAGCAAGGGAAGAAGACATATTGTACTTCTCTTTCAATAGTTCATCATACTTGTTGAAATTGAATTGACTTGATTGTGACCACAGAATGAAGTCTCCAGCTTATCAATGTCAAAAAGCTCATGCCATGATCTTCTGGCTATTTGTTTTGTCGGAGCAAAGAAATTTTACCTTCTTGTATACATTTACCTAAAATAAATAACAATCCGAATCACCACAATTCAGATTGAAACAATCTCTGAAACCCAGGCAATTAGACTTTTCCAGTCTCAGTTCATGAGCAATATCTTCCTGCAAGATGAAGGAAAGAAACAATATATCAGGATATCATTGAAATGGCGACTCAATGTGCATCGATAACTCGATTAGTCTATATTATGTGAAAGCAATAATGTAATAAGCAAATGAAGTAGGTTTGAATTCTGAACATTGGCACAAATGTTACACAGATTCTCGCGGTCCCTGAACAGCAATACAGATCTAGATCGATTTATGATTGGTTTGTTATCGGAAAGTAGCTTAAGATTATCAACCAATTGTATGAAGAAATAGTAGGCCATGACATACCACTGGTTTATATTCCATTTTCCACTTGAGAGTTTCTTTCGACATTTTACTTGATTTCTCGACATCCCAACTTCTAGCCTGGAGATATCTTAGTACTGAAGTATCGGAACAGAAGCTCGAAACCGATTTGCCAGTGGACCCAAGATCAAACACACCAAATGCTACACTTAGCAGAGTCAAAATTGACAATCTAATGAACTTTTAAGTGAATCAGTCGACTTCATTTGTGATCCTTACCTTGTGCATGCATGGTTACCTCTAACATGAAAAGAACTTGTAGCATACTTGATACAAGTAATTAGTGAGACAGGTTAGAGCATGTTGTGAGTGGTTACATGTAATTTGGTGAAGTTTTAAACAAGGGATTATAATTTTAAGAATATTACAGGGTATATGACGACAGTTTGAGTTGTTGAAACCCAAGTAGGGTTCAACAACTCTAGTTGAGTAAATACACTTTATTTCTTTTATTTTATTTGAGTAGATACACTTTGTGAGGCTTTATATATACATTATACTTTTATTTTGTGCAACTCCGCTTCTCTTATACCTGATTCATATTCTTTATAAAAAAAAAATCTCCCTTCCGTATTATCTCTGAATATATTTAGTCGACTAGAGGATAAAATCTAAATAAATGGATAAATTAATTGATTGAAATAAAAGTTTGATGAATAAAATATAATTTTGCTTATGCAACAGGTTCGCTAAGCAAAATGTTTAAAAAAGAGTGTAATTCACAATGTTTCTTTCTTGATGTTTGAGTTGGACCAAATACTTGTGTACGAGAGCGTATCTTAGAGTTTTAAATTCTTTTTATAAAAGTTCTTATAGTATTGTACCTTACGGCGCCTTTGTTAATTAGAAAAACTTGTCAATTTTCAATAAAGATTGCATGAGGTAGTGCGGTTCACGCCGAGTTAATTAGAGTTGTGATCGAAGACTTCGTCTTTAATGTTTTTGAAAGGATGAATCGAGTAACATGGAATTTAAAGTGATCCATTTCATTTTATAACAAAATAAATAAGACATATTCATAACGAGCAACCTAAAAACTTAATAAGTCTTGATTATATGTATTTTTAATATTTTTAAAAAATAATAAATTTAATTAATAATCGATTTGATCTCATATTTTTTTTCATGATTATCTAAATAAATTAAAAAATACTCACGACCATCGATGCAAAAGCTAATTGCATGTTCTATTTAAAGAAAAAATCTATATAAATATAATATAATTAGGAATTAAATCACGAATACTTAGATGATAATTTGAACATCGTATCATTGCATCGTAGTTGGAGTATTTTTAATATTTTTGAAAAAAAAAATAATGATATACCTAGCTAATTCTGAAAGTGATCGATCTAGTCTCATAAAATTTTTTTATCGATCATCGGAATAAATCAAAAAATCTTCACAGTAAACGATTTAGAAGTTTAATATTTTTAGATTGCATATTTTATTTATTTTTTTTATAAATATAGCATAAGTGAGAATTGAATTATAAATATTTAAATAATAATCTAACTATTCAATCTTTGCACCGGGGCATCTTTAGTATTTTTGAGTTGTGATTGATGATGAATCTTCTAGAAACTATCAAGTTGATCTATTGAACACGTCTTTCAAAGAGAAATTCCTAGCTCCACGCAATAATTATATTTGATTACTAATTAGTTGATCGCTTGACCAACGCTGATAAATTTTTTTAATATTTTTAAATGATTTTTTTTTCTATTAACTAATCAAAGAGACATTTTTAATTTAAAAAGAGTGTTAATAAAAAATATTGAAATAATAACCGTGCGCTGTTATGAGCGAGCTAATTAACTAGGGTTATTACTGAATTTTAGTGGACTGGAGAAGTTTCTTAAAATGGCGGAAATTTGTTCTCGCCCCTGCTCAATTTTCACGGTCCATTTTGGTATTGTTCGAACTTCATCCCTGTCACGGCGTTGACTGTAGGTATCGTTGTTCCTGGCGAAATAATTGCTCCGGTTCCTTCATAAAGTCATCGGATTGTCAATGGGATGGCACATCCGTAGCTAATTATAAACCTTCGTCGTCTCCCGCTGATATCCGGCACACTCTCCTCGGCATGGCCGCCACTGACAGAGTCACCATGGAAGGTCACTCAGGCGCAGGCTATGGCCAGCTCAAACCCCACTTCATCCTGGTCCCGTTCTTCGCACAAGGCCACGTCATCCCCATGATTGACCTCGCTCGCCTCCTCGCCGCCCGCGGGGTCCTCGTCACCGTCGTCTCCACCCCCGCCAACTCCGCCCGGTTCAAGCCCCTCGTCGACCGCGCCAACGCCGCCGGCCTCCTCATCCGCCTCGCCGACCTCTGCTTTCCCTGCGCAGAGGTAGGGCTGCCGGACGGCTGCGAGAACGTCGACCTCCTCCCCTCTCGCGACCTAGTGTCCAACTTCTTCGCGGCGCTCCGCAAGCTGAAGGAGCCGTTGGTCCGCTACCTCCGGGAACAGCGGCCGGAGCCGAGCTGCCTATTGACCGACTCGTGCATGCCGTGGACGAGGGACGTCGCGGCGGAGCTCCGGCTGCCGCGCTTTGTCTTCCACGGGCCGTCTTGCTTCTACATGTTGTGCAGCCGCAACGTCGCGGCGGGGTCGCCGGAGCAAGTGCCCGCAGACGCGTTTCAGCCATTCCTGGTGCCGGGTCTGCCGGAGCACAAAGTGGAAGTGATTCGAGCGCAGGCATTGAGGCTCTTCGACGTTCCAGGGAGGGAAAAACTTCGTGACGAGGTTACTACAAATTAAATCATTCAATTTACTTTAGTGATCATCTGACAAAAGATAGTAACTAATTTAACGACGACAGGTGATAAAAGCTGAAGCTACTGCTGATGGAATCATATTCAACACCTTCCGCGAGATGGAGGCTCCCTTCCTCGATCTCTACCAGAAGGCTCTCGGAAAGCCCATTTGGTCCATCGGCCCCGTTTGCTTCGCCAGCCAAGAAACGCAAGACGCCGTCTTGCGTGGCAACCAGAACAGCGTCGACGCCCGGCGCATCTCCGACTGGCTCGACTCCAATGACCCGGCCTCCGTCATCTACGTCAGCTTCGGCACCATCACCACCAACAGCTCCGCCCACATGTTCGAGATCGGCCTCGGCCTGGAGGCCTCCCACCGCCCCTTCATCTGGGTGATCAAACCCGTTGACATGTCGCCAGAAGTGGAGAATTGGCTCGCCGGAGGGTTCGAGGAGCGGACGAGGCAGAAAGGGCTGATACTGACGGGGTGGGTGCCTCAGATGATGATCCTGTCGCACCCCGCCGTCGGGGCCTTCCTCACGCACTGCGGCTGGAACTCGTCGTTGGAGGCGGTGGCCGCCGGCGTGCCGGTGATCACGTGGCCACACTTCTGGGACCAGTTTCCGAACGAGAAGCTTGTGGTGGAGGTGCTGCGGATCGGGGTGGCGCTGAAGAGCCAGATGAAGACTCCGTTTGTCTCGCGGGAGAGCGAGGGGTTGATCGGCCGCGCGGACGTGGAGAGGGCGGTGGAGTCGGTGATGGGCGACGGAGAAGAGGCGGAGCAGATAAGGAAAAGGGCGAGAACGATGGGAGTTGAGGCGAGGAAGACGATGAAATCGGGAGGGACGTCGTACGAGAGCTTGAGCCTCATGATTCAACATGTTTTAGAGTTTGGAAACAATTAAAGTTTTTAATTGCAAGAAGATGTGTGAAGGCAATATAATTTCTTTCCTTGCTATCGAAATAAAATGCTTTGTATACTCTTTATCAAAAATTATAATAAAAGAGAGAGAGAGCGACAACTTATCTATGGATTTTTCATACTTTTATTTGTATCATTATAATTTTGAATTCTATTAATGAAGTAATTTAGCCCGATCGACCTACCTTCTTGATCATATACCAAAATCTACTTTCAGAAGCCAGTGGTGCCATTTATTGGATCGAACATCTTTTGTCACCTTAACGGCCCTGGTTCTTTCATGACAATCTCATGCTCTTTTAAATGAGATAAATTGTGAAAGATATTTATCTTAGTACATTGATCATTTATATATAAGAGAGATCAAAGATTCAGTAAAATATTTTCTATTGTTAAAAATTAATTTTAAAATCTATTAAAATAATCATTCATATGAATTACTAACTCATCAATTCATGGAACAGTGTCATTTATCAATTGACAGATAGACACATAATTTACAGAATTATAATCCTACGTATCGATTGAAATCAGATCAGATCGTAGAATCATAAGATTTTACTAAAAATCCTTAAAATTTTATGATAGATGATAGAAAAAATATTTTAAAATATAATCTATATCTATATCTATATATATATATATATATAACCGTCGACACTCGACACCTTGATGTCATTATTATCAATATAAATTTAAATTAACTAATAATTTAACTATCATTTTAACACAATAACAGTTATATTTTTCATATCATAAAAGTATAAAATTTCTATTAACACAATGATAATAATAATAATTACATTGAACTCAAGAATATTTGTTTATAAGATAACCTAATTTAAAGACCAACAAAATAGTAGTAGAAACTATTGAATCCTTTAATTCGAACACGAACATCGAAAATAATCTTCCAAAGACCCGTCAATTCCACATAATAGCGGGCAATATGGATCCAAAACTATTAATGTAGGGAGCACCAGATAATCTAACGTAACCTCTAGAGTTTCGATGTTTAACAATATACCAAGGTCTGATCAATTTGACCTAGAGTTGATCCAAATAGGACTTGATACTTGAAAAAGAAAAAGTCTGGGCCAGATGACTAACAAAGAAAGTCCTAACTGACATTATGGGAAAAGTTAGGATTATCGGCGAAAATTTTCCTTCCAAAATAAATTTGGCCAGTAAATATTTAAATTACTAACCATAATGAATTTTGGTTGGTAAAAAATTATAATTACCGGCCAAAGTAAATTTTGGTCGATAATTTTAATTTTTTACTGGCAAAAGTCAGATATGGTCAGTAATTTTAAATTTATTACTGGACAAAGTAAGTTTTGACCCGTAATATTTAATTTTTTATCGACCAAACTTAGATTTAACCCATAAATTTAAATTTTTATCCATCAAAATTAGATTTGATCCATATAATGATATATATATTTTTTATTTTTTTTGACTATTTAAATTTTTATTTTTAAAAATTTTATAAGATTATCTATAAAAATTTAGTAGATAATTATTATAATAATTAAAAAATATTTTTAAAGTCAATTTTTAATCAATAATTATATTATAAAATCTAAATTATATTTATATTAGTTTTATTTTTGTTAAATTTCCCCCTTAATTATATATATCATTTTCTTGCTTTTTTCTATTTTTAGTTTTTTTAGTTTTTTTCCTATAACCTTCCCACATGTAACCTTGGTAAAGAAGTGAAACCCCATCTCACGCGACCTTTGCTCTTCTCTATTCAGCGTTGCTGAAAAACCCTTCTTCTTCCTATATTCACGCTGTGAAACTCTAAATCTTCGTTCATCCTCCGTTCAAACAAGGTATCGTCATTATCACTCGTTCTTTTCTTTGGTTTCCGAACGCTCCTTTTGATTTGAATATCCTCACCTATTTGAATGAACATTAAACTGTAGGAGTGAGGAAGTGGGCATTGTGAGCATGCCCATGTTGCTCATCATCCCCATACTACCCACTGCATTTGGATAGGGAGGACTTCCTTATTTATATGCGTCCAAGATAAGAGGGCTAAGGGAGATAGTTATCAAAAGTGAGAACATCCGGAGAAAGAGAGATTTGGCTCGTGGAAACTTTGAAGGGTTGTTCGATTAGTTCGTGATCGCTCTTCTGATGACAAGAACGAAGAATATAAAATCTGTTGTTTTGATGAATCACTGTAAGTGTTTTATTAAATGCAATCGAACATGTAAATCTCTACAATGGTATCAAAGTGGTGTTGATATGCATGTTTGATTCCTGTGTATGAATGTTCGTTTTTTACACATGCTTGGATTCAACAACAAGAAATTATAAGATTAGTTCTACAAGCATGAAACTTTCGAAAATCCCTATACAATGAAATCAGTTGTATGCAAAGTCCCACTTATTCAATGTCGAAAGGTTTATTATGTTTGAGAGGCATCCTAAGACAATCACCTTATGACTTATACTGTTTATATGATAAATATAGATTCATTATCTAAGTGCATATTCTTTATGTGTTTGATTTTGGTCTTAAACTCATTTACTGAATGTCCACAATACGATTCATAGCATGAGAGAAATTATGATTGAATCACAACTAGTGAGCGTCTCTACATGTATAATTATGAATATATTGAAATCTTTCCTAGTCAACGAATTGATATATCCGGACATCATCAATTCTGTAAGACTAGCACAGGTTATACTCCTTGGTCTAACCAAGTAGCCGTTACTCACTGGATGGAGACATTAGGATGTCAAAAGTTAAACGTGGATGCTAGTTATGGTAACTAGTTCATTGGAGTGACCTGCTATAAGACTTCATATGGTTCTCTACAT
>JBBUKS010385856.1:0-19215 GCA_038050645.1 Hedychium gardnerianum
TGTATATATATATTTTAAAATATTGACAGGTTCGTGACTAACACTAAAATATCTACGTAGACATGCAGACGAAGTTTTTGTCCATGGACGAGAACGCGGTCACAGGGGACGGCCGCAGCCCATTTGCTAGGCTCTAATTTCCCCCCAAATCTACTTCTCTCATTCGCCCGCCCGGCCCTCTGCGGCGTGCCATAAGGTTCAAACTCCGCCCCGCTTCTCACCAGCATCCCTTTTCTCTCTCATTCTCGCGCCCCGAGGCCTGACATTAGGGTTTCTCCTCCTTTCCGACCCCAAATTTTTCCCGCCGACGGATCTACGTTCTGTCGTGATTGCGCCGGTCGTTGGCGTTGCTCGGCTTGCTGGGAGCCGCCATGGCTTCCAAAGATTCGTCTTCCGCTTCCGCTAAACCCTCGCAGTCTCAGCAGGTTACTATTCTCTTCTCCTCTTCTCGGTATTGGTTCTGCGGTTTGGTGTTTACTTCTTTGTGTGCCGAGATCTTTGGTCCCTTGTTCGAAATCGGTGAGATTTTTAGCTGCATTGCTCCGGCTGATGTTGTTTGCTGCTTGGGTTCTACTATTTTTTTCCCGTAGATGTCAACAGGAGCAGGTGTAGTGTAGTTGAACCTAAGCTAGGGTTGTTAATTATGGTCGCCTTTTGATTGAAGTTGGTAACGCCTTGCGTTGTTTTCTCCTAAAGAGAGTTCAATCAATTCGTAGATGTCCATAAGAAGAGCACCCAACTTTGCCCAAACATATTTGTCCAATAAAGAAAATACCAACTGCTAGCTCAACTAACTTCTCCTGCTCATAATCAGTTCAAACTTGCCTGAATAAATAAAATGTTTCTTATTTATGAACTTTTAGGCATACTATAAATAATTTCAAACAAATAATTTAGATGTATAACTTAGTTATACATATTTATTTGTTTTCACGTGTAATAATTTATAGTTTATTAACAAATTTAGAAATATTATTTGAAACTATTTGTTAATATGCATGGAAGTTATGCAAAAATTTCAATATTTATGAATGAAACTTTGCATGTGTGTGTGTGTGTGCACGCACGCGTGTGTATATATATATATATATATGCTAACGCATGGACTTCAAATATATATGCTTTAGTTTAGGGAATACAAATGTTGTCATTGTTGTATGTTTTGTTGGCTTCTTAAACAAGCTACTAAGCAAACTTGTAAATGAGCTTTGTCTTGTAAAGTGTCCATGGATATTTAATGAGTTTTGTTCACAAATCACAAGTAGTGCTTATGAAGAGTTTACGAATCTGGTCATGAACATTAAGTAGCCGAGTTTAATAATGTTCATGCGCAGCTAGGTTATTAATCCAGCCCCAAATGGTTATGCTTCTTTGCACATTGTTTCCAAGGAACCTAAACTAATTCTTACAGAGTCAAACATCAATATAATTCATGAAGTTTTTGTTTCTTTGAAGCCCCAAATTAGGCTACGGATTTTCATCTCCACATTGTGGAAGAAATACAGTTACTGTCATCTTGAAAAGTTTGTATCTGTTATCATATACGGTTTTTTTGTTATGAATAATCTTTTTCTCATAAAGCCAAGTTTATTCAGTGATTCCAAGTTAGCTACAAGGTGATTATGTTCTTCATTTTTTCAAGCTAGTTATAATATGTCTTTTCTAAGGTCATTGCAAATCATTGATGATTTTGTGAAATCGCAATACTTAAGTGTTTATTAAAATATTCAAGGTTTAAAATATGTGGTTGTGTGATACTAAATACCTTTTTAGTAGTTATTAGCATTGACATACTTCTAGTTATCAGGGAAAATTCAATTATCTATTGGAAGGTGAGAAACCATATTGGAAACTTGAATCTCACTCAAATTTTGTCTATTATTGACCAAACATAATTGTCTTCACGATTTATTGAAATACTTATCCAAGCTAGTACCTTTAAGTATTTTTTACTAGTCTTTTGTTTGTTCGTGCATCACACACTAATATTTGAATGTATAATGTTCCTCCATGGTTTATATTGGTATCGAGTCATCATTGTAATAAGTTTAGTCCATACTGGTATTTTAGGTTTAGGATTTTGCACTGATTGAAGTGCCAAGCCAAGTTGATTGGTACAGAATGAAGTTATTGTTCCATTTATTGACTGACATATGAGACAAAAAGGTGACGTTGGAGCTTAAGAGACAGGGGCCATGTACGGTGGAAATAGAGAGAAAAGTGGAAGACAAAGACCAAGAGAGAGAAGGGCTAAGGAGGAGGGGGTAAGGGGAAGAGAAGGGCTACTAGAGGAGGGGGAGAAGGGGATTGGGGGTTGACAATGGATGGCTACTTGTGGAGCGAGGTAGAGGAATCAAGGGAAAGGAGTACAGTATGAGATAGAATTAAATTCCTAACCTCTTAAAAATTCTACTAACCTAATTAAGGACTTGACTATCTTATATATAAATTTGGTTCAATTTAGTTCTAAACTAACCAAAGTAATTCAAAATCGAGCTTAATTTGAACCCACCTAACCTTAATTATCGTTACCATGTATACTCGATTAGCATTATCCAACTTGAATTGACTTTCACTTGATGCGCGAAACCCAAATATTGGTTCGGTTTAGCTTTATTAGTATCTAAAATTAAAAAATATTTTAAAGTTTAATAATTCGAAAAACATAAGATTAGATATCTAATATGAATGAAGATTCTTTTATGTTTCGACTTATGTGATGTCAAAAGAGACCAAGAGAGATCATGTGAAACTGAGGTTCAATGAGATCGTTCAAAGCATTTTCTCCTCCCCTTCATGTCTTCTCGAGGCTTTGGTTCAAGAGTTGAGGAGCAACTAGGGTATGATGCTTTTGATTAAATAAAAATTTATTTGATTGAGTTAATAAAATAATTATTTTTAGTATTTTTAATTCATTTCATTAGAATATTATTAAAGATATGTGATGATTGCAATAAGTGTGGGTTAAATCATATTAAACTTTTTCTTAAAAAACTTTATCTAGTTCAATTTGAAGCTACAATTTTTTTTTAAATTTAAATTTAATTTTGTGGAAAAAATCTTGAATCTAAAATTTTAAATTTGATTGAATTGAGTTTTATATTTTTATAAATTATATATTTATTATATTAAATAAAATTTAATTATAAAGTTAAAAATTTAATTTAAATCTAAAATAAAATATTTAATATTTTAAAATCTAAAAAACTCATGTTTTTATATCCTCAATCAAATCAAGAATTGCTTTGATGTTGTATATATTGGTTCAATCATGCCCTTGTGATCAGATTGATCATGGTTTTGATAGTTTAGGCAAAGAATTTAAGTTAGGATCATTTGATCTAATGTGTATAAAGATGTGTGGGATTGATGCTGATAACATGGAGACTTACAGCCAGGTTGTAGTGATTCGATGATTCAAGGTCCATGAAGATCGGAGAAGGATAACATGGACATCAAAGGGACCATGGACGAGGAGTGTGGGAGCCATGATACACTAAGGAGGTTTGGAAGACACTGTGTGAGATTGAGAGTGTGATAACTTGTACGCATGGGCAAGGGTCGACTCACATTTAGGACGAACTTGGCTTAGAATTGATCGTAGCCAAAATATCAATCGATTCGTCCATAGGAGTTAACTATTGAGTTAATCATGACCAAACAAAAATATGAGAATGCTTTTGTTCAATTGGTGATCCTAATGGTCAAAGGTTGATTGATGTGTCTACAAATCAACACTGATGGTCGACATTAGTCGACTGCTATACTTGGTGTGACTGTTGGCTGACTCAACAAGTCATCAATCAATTGATCAAATCTTAGCAGTCTTAGCGAAAAGAGGCTGTTTCGAGGGCAAGATCAAAGTTGGAGATGAAGGCTATAAATATAGTTACTTGGCAGCTTGGAGAAGACACGAGACTTCCCCTGAATATTTGTGTACTTGTGTTATAATTATGCTTGATTTCTTCTTGTGCTCTCACACCTTTTCAGGTACTTAACTTTAATTTATTGTAAGAAGTATGTGTGTAAGGTTTCTCCACCTCTAGGATCTTATTGAGAAGGAGAAAAGTTTAGTGGCCGAAGACCTAGGCTGTGGTCGTAGCAGCTTGTGGGGGCTGTGAACCACATCAAATTATGCTATTGTGGTTTACTTTCTTATCTCTTTGTGTTTTGTTTATATTTCACTGCGATTACCTTGTTTTGTAGATCAAAACACGAATAAGAACTATTAAGGCTATTCACCCCTCTCCTTTAGTTGGACCATCCACGTCGTTTCTATAGCAAATTCTAAAAACAAAACATTTCTCAGTTTATAAAGTACTAAGAACTATTTCTTGTTGATTATTTCCATAATCACAACAAAAATTAAGAATATTATAAATATAAATTATCATGAAATAAAAAATTATAATGTGTACAAGTGACTAAAGTAAAAAAATTTAAAATTAATTGGTTGCAAGGATTTTTAAATCTCCTAGTATTGTGGCGCTTAAATTAATTAACAAATACAAGCAAAAGAGCCTAGGTGTCTAGGTATTTCTACCCTTCATTCATTCACGCATACTTGGTCCTACGGAAGTTTGTCACCGGGTAAATCTGGGAAGCGCAATGGGCCATGGGAATGACCCAAGCACCACAAATGGTTTGAGCGCCACAAATGTTTATTTGCGTTGCGTGGGAATCAAACCCTTGTTGCTTGGGAAGCTCGTTCGTCCGCTTACTATTGCACCAAGCCTTGAGAGGCAACAATATAAGTAGAAGAATATCAAGAATGTGTTAGCAATTTAATTAATTGTTAAATAATAACTAATTACAATAAATAGTTAATTAAATAATATAATTTATACTAAATAAAATTAAATAGGTTATTATAAATAATTTAATTAAATAAGTAACACAAACTCTTCTGCTGCTGATAAGGAATAGGTTTCCTAACGCATTCTTGTTCCTTCAATTCAAGTTTAGGCCTCTTTCCTCACAAGAGTGCACATGGGACTGCCATCGAAGGGCTGCTCCCAGCTGCCTCTCACCAAATCCATGAATGTAGGATGAGATCCCACATGGCTTGATACCTGAACAGCTGCAGTCCTGTGTCTACAGCATCCCGACAAGTGAATATAAGGGGGCATGATCGGAAAGAGAGAGTTAGGTGCTGCTGCACAATCGTACAGGGGCAGGATGTGTTGAGTATTGAACATCTTCTAGTGCAACAGGTTGCAAATTTACTTTGCTAGAAGGCCCAACCGGGGTATGAAAGGGGTCCACTTTTTGATGTACTAGGGGCTTGCTTTTGCGACCGTATTATTCCTGTTAAAGCTTAAAATTTGGCACGACATGAGATTTTAAACTTTGTAGCATGTATTAACAATCTAATTAATTGTTGAATAAAAAATAACAATTATAATTAAATGATTAATTAAAAATTATAACTTGTACTAAATAAAATTATTCATGTTATCCTTAATAATTCAATTAAATAGCATTAAAATAGTACCATTACAACATGACATAGTAACATAACGAAATTGAATTGTTTGTCACACTAATGAAAGACTAATGAGACAGATGCTCTATTTACCCTGGAGAGTGGATACAAGATTAACAATAGGAAAGGATTAACTGTAGGAAGGAAAAAAAAAGAAAGAGGGTAGGAGGTGAGTAAAAGGAGGTTCACGAGCTCATTATTGGGGGTTGTTGTTTCACTAGAGTTTGCTTGTCGGGATTGTTGATTCGTTGGAGAATTTGATTAGGGAGGAAAAGAAACTCATTTTGCTCAGTTTCAGATGGACGAGAAAATGGTAAAAAGGATCCCTGGACGGATGGTTAACTTATGCTTTCTTTAATTTTACCTTGGTCTATCTTTTAGAGTAAACAAGGCATGGAACTCTAGCATGGGGCAAACTTTTAACCTTGGGATTTTTGTTATAAACCTTATTTACACACTGTCTAATAGTTGTAATGCCTTAAAATTACACAATGCCATCATAGAAGATAGAAAATGAAGTATATGGGGTTGGTTGACTCATTATAGGTTTTAGATAACCAACACAAGATTTGGTTGATAAAAAATGTAGTTTGGTCCAAATTGGTTTTGGGATAAAGTGTAGACTAAAACAATAGGGTTTTGGTGACTAACTTTGGCTTCCGAAACATGTGTTAACCATCTTTGTTGGAATGTGAGCTAAATACCAGTTTCTAACAAGTATTTTCACTACTAAACACTCCAAACAAACCTTATAATCAACACGAGATGTAATTACCAATTTAAACATATGCACTATATAAGCTAATAAAGTGAGAATGAACATGCTAAATCATTTTGTCAAAAAAAATTTTGAGACCCAAATTTATGAGATAATCGAAGGAGTTAGAGGGGTGAATAGAGATCATCCCTCAAATTACTCTTAAATTAAGATTTTTGGCTAATTGTTTAGCAAGCTCAATTTAAACAAATACAATAGAAATAAAATTAACAAGAAAGAAACGTGCTAACTCTTCAATTTATGTGGTTTGATAGCCTTAGGTTCTTACACCACGGCCTATGATTTGTATATCACCCTTAAATTTCCACTATTTTTCTCCTTCTCGGACAACTTTTCTTGGACAATTTTTGGAGATGGAGAAACCTCTCACAAGCACTTGGGAATTACAATTGAAGCTTAAAGAGAAAGCAAGAGAGTCTTTCAATGAGGCTCAGATTTGTCAAGAATATATAACATTAGCCTTCAAATCTCCTCTAAGACCCCTTTTATAAGCTTTCATCTGGTTTCTATTCCTTTTCGTTCTTGACTGTTTACTATACCAGCGCTATCGGAATGCACTATTAATTGACTGGTGTTACACCATAGCTGTTAGCTGATTCGATCGTTGTTGCATAACTTTTCTCATCAATGATTCTCTCCATTTTTTTCTCTTATAACAGTAGTGGACTGGGTATAGTCAACTCAAGCCTGAATAGAAACATTCTATTCGTTTGCTGAAGCATTTGCGTCGACTACTTGATCGACTCAATCATTAATTGATTGAAAGGTGCTTTCAGTTGGTTGATATGTTGACTATGACCATCTTAATGGTCGAGTTCGCCTAAGTTGAGATCTACCCTCTCTCTGGTACATGTTATCTTAACCCTCAAGTTATCATCAATTATACCATTGCCTCAAGGCCATCTCCAGGTTACTTGTCCCTCAAATGCACCCGAGCCCTTGGCTTACTCCTCGTTCCATCATTCACATCTTCACCTACGTAATTCGCCTCATCTGGCTTAGTTACATTTTGATACTTCTTGTTCTATGGTCCTTTGGGTGCTTTATGCTATTCTTTTTCGAACTCTATGGACCTTTAGTCATCAAGCCATGAATACACTTTGCCAAGACAAGTCTCCATATGTATATTGATCAAGTTTTGCACGACTTTATACACATATTAAATATAAATATGATCCCAACTTAAACTATTTGTCCAAACGCCATAATCCAATGATAAATCCTATTACAAGGGGCTTGATTGCATCAACAATGTTTTCCTTTTTGACATTTGGCAATATGTGTAAGTTATGTAAAAACAAATGAAATTAGAAACCTAAATTAGGCTTCCCCTACACCTTAGCTCTCCTTTGAGCTAGGGATTTTATAAAAATAATAGGGAGAATAAATTTTAAAAATTCTAACTTAAATTCTTTACTCTTCTCTCCTTTGCCATGCATAAAAAAGATTGCACTAATCAACCCAAAAACTCATAATTTGATCATTTAAATGGTACTTCTAATTCTAATCTTTAATCCAAATGGAATACAAAAACATAGCTATAAAATTCCAGCTAAAAGTGTATTTCTGAATTACAATCGATTGAAACTAAGCTCCAGTTGACTAAGTTCTAAACTACACTCCTGTGCCAAATTTCAAAATGCATTAAAAATTTTACAAATTTTAAAATTTTGCTGAGAGATTTATCTAATGTATATCTATATTGAAAAAATATTTTTTCATGAAAATACATTTGAAAACATGAAAATGCTTAAAAAAACTTTAATTATGTATCTTGATTGTGCGAAGGTGCTTAATTGAGTCCGTAGGAGATCCCTTCTTGCAAACCTAGCCTCGAATGAGCCTTCGTGAATTGCTAACACTTTCTTTCATAATCTTTGGTGCTTGAGTATCTCTTAATCTTGTTCATATCTTAATTAGTGAGAGTATTCTCGAGGGACAATTTTGCCTTTGTATCCACGACTATTTCTCTTTGCTTTTTGTCAACCTATAAAACGACAACATTTTTCCTTCATTATCGAGAGGAAAAATCATATCCTTCCTCTTTGACAATTACCATGTCGATGTCGACTCAGAAGTAGAGCGCTATCTTCTTATTCCATGGTCTAAAGTTTCCCTCAAGCTTAGTAATTTGAAATTTCTCTCTAGCCATTTGCTTCGTTGGTAGTTAATCCTTCGAAAGCAAATTGCTCTGATACTACATGTTGGGACTCAAATCGGTGAGATAACTGGTGGAGCTAGAGGGGATGAATAATGAACATCTGAAATTGCTTGTAAAGATTTCTTACTAATCGCTTAGCAAGATTGATTCAAATAAATACGCAACGGAAATAAAAATAAAAATAAAAAACAAGCTAACACTTCAATTTATGTTGTTCGACAACTTTAGGCTCCTACTTCACGACATATGATTCGTCTATGGACCACTCCCAAATTTTCACTATTCTTTCTCAGACGACATCAAGAAGTGTAGAAATCTCTTACAAGCACTAGCAAATTACAGTTGAAGCTCAAAGAGAAAGCAAGAGAGTCTTATAATAAGGCTTAGATTTGTCAAGAATATGTTCAAGAACATTTGCCTTCAAATCTCCTACAAAACCCCTTCAAATCTCCTAAGCCTTCATCCAGCTTATTCTCATTCTTGATTGTCTGCTATGCTATTGTAGTCATTAGCTGATCCAATTGTTGTGCAACTTTTGCTCATCAATGAATCTCTCTAGCTTTTATACTGAGTCGACAGTCTAGCACGTATAAAAATATTCTGTTTGCTAGCTGATCAACTTGAGTTGATTTTGTAGTCAACTTGGACCTCATTATTTGACTGATTTGCCTCATTACTTGACTAATACCAACCATAGCCCTGAATAAAAACATTCTGCTCGCTGGCTAAAGCACTTAGTCGATTACTCAATTGACTTAACCATTAAACGATTGGTAGTTGACTATGGCTATCCTAACGGTTGAGTTTACCTAAATCGAGATCTACCCTCTTCTTAGTATATGTTCTCTTAACTCATCAAAAGTTATATCTTTGCCGTGAGGTCATTTTCTACCAGGCTGCTCAGTCCTTGAATACACAGAAGCCCTTGGCTTACTCCACGTGTCATCTTGTCTTTATCTATGTAGTTTGCCTCTTCCAGATCAGTTACACTCTAATGCTCCTCGTCCTGCATCCCTCAAATGCTTTGCATCCCTCAAATGCTTCATGCCATCTTTCTCTGATTTTCATAGACCTTGATCCATTGAGTAACCAATACATTTGTCCATGCCAGGTCTCAATATATATCTCAATCAAGTGCTGCACAACTTTGTACACATATTAAATATAAATATGATTCTAACTTAAACTATTTGCTTAAACATGAAAATTCAATGATGGATCTGATCACAAGAGGTTCAACAGAAAGTGTCAATAAATAACCCAAAAAATGTAAATGATAATAACAACCACCCAATACTAAATGACTAGGAGAATCATAGGTCTTACCATTGTATTGAACACATCCATCACCATGTGCAATCTCCACTATCATCGAGTGTCTCAACTTAAAAGGAAACAGAACCAAAATTATGAAAAAAAATACTATATTTCCCAACAAAGCGTGACTTAAATGATTTACATGACTTCAAACCAATGACACAACTTTATCTCCATCTCTGAATCTTCTATTGCCTCGTGCTTCCTCCCACATATAGACATGGAGGCAACGATAAAATGACAACAACTAGTGTATTAGTTTAAGTCATTGATACTTCTTTCAAGTAATATAAATAAACATAGCAATTCAACAACCAAGTAATGAGCTGAGCCATGATTTAACAACTTGCATATGACCAGGGCATAATTCCAGAAGTATAAAATATGTACGTCATGTAAACAACAAAACTAATAACTAGTTAGCTTAATTAGATGTAACTTGGCTAAACATTAAGATTATTTTATTCAAGGCTCAAAATCTTGTGAGTTTAGTTTTTTGATTGAAACGATACTGTTTTTGGTATTATGTTAACATATCGATGTATGGTGTCAATGATAAATTAGAGGCGGAAGGAGGGAAACAATAAAAAATAAGTTAAAACAACTAGTTTAAATAATTCAATTGGTGCAAATTTATAGTATGGAGTTTTGGTAATTTATCGAAATAATATGTTTTAACCTTGTTGCCTGGTTTAGTATAAGATTTTAAACCATGATTTCATTTGTACTTTTCAATAGTTAAGAAATTCCCTATTGAACAATGATAAAACATGAATAATAATTATAGTATAAAAACATAAACATGGGGCTAAACACTTCAAGATATGCATACTAGGTAGATGCCAAAAATATATTAATAAGGTTGACATGAAAATAATATGAGGTCAATGCCATTTATGAACTTAAGTCGATGACATTAATGTATTTAGGTTGAATTTAGGCAAACATCATGAATGAGATAAGGTCAATGCCTTTATATATTAGGGTCGACATCCATAATTCACAATAGATAGACATTATCATGTTAATTCGTTACCATACAAGTACATTAATTAAAAATTTGGCTCAACCAATCAACTATGTCCAACTTATTGTAGGGCTTGAGGGCTTTTCTTATTTGTCATAAATGCAATGCCTCCTATATATAACAAATTCTAAGCACTATTCCTCTCCAATTTAATACAACCATTCTATTAATTGTACGACCATTAAATTGTTATCAATAACTTCTAAGTTGAAAGAAAATACTCATTATAAGAACTATAAGGCTTAAATTAGCCTCTATCATGATGACCTCATATCTATACAAGATTGGTCCTTCCATCAAAAAGTGGTTTCCTCTTTTGGTATTTTTAGATATTGAAGGCATTGAGGCTTCCACTAACATAAGAGCCAAACTCCTATCCTTAGTATTCCACACATTCATCTTAGGGTTCAAATAAATCTCGACAAGCATGAAAACTTAGATTTAAAGTCTTATCCAATCAAAACCCCGACTTTTATTGAAGGAGAAGAAGAGAAGAGGGATGCTACAACTTGTTCTAGAGGCTTTCATTGACCATGGAAGAAGGTAAGGGGAAGGTTTATAGAAGAAGAGAGAGATGGGTGTTTTGACTAAAAGAGAGGTGGGAAGGGGTTTCAACACCTTGAGGAAGATTTAGTGTCTCTCCTCACGCATATCCATTCGAATTGCCCCCACTCTTAAGTGGGGAATTATTCCATTAAGGCACATTTTACATACATAATCAAGGATTCTTATTTGTAAAAACACTCTTAGGCACCCTCTAATCTAGTAAAACTTCTATTAGCTCTCCTATACTAAATGAAATGAACCAATTCTTTCGCCAAATTGGCTTGAGTAAAGAAAATCCACATATAAAGCCCACGATAACCTTTTATAAGTCGTAATCATGAGCTAAACACTTTAATAGGATCATGCTCACCATGGTCAAACAAATCAATGCTCTACTATGCTTGCCTATAGGGTTTCTTCACTTCTTTATTGTAATTTCCATGCTTGTTAGATACAACCCAAGTCACTTGATCATTCGTTCCTTGTTATCATCCATTTGCTTGCATTCATATTCACTATGAAATTGAGTAGATGAAATGCATGAATGTTTTGATCAAGGATTAAAGTGCTGAGCTCTGTTTGTCTGCACAAATGGCAATTGTGTTGTCCTCTCATTGGAACGCAAGACGATATTAGCACAACAAGATGACATTAGCTCTAAGTGGAAATAAAGGGACAAGAGGAACAAAGAGAGTAGGAGAGAGAAGGGTTGATGGAGGAGTGGGGAGAAGAGAATTGGGGGTCAATAATAGGTAGGCTGCTAGTAGTGGGCGGTTGGAGGCAAGTGACAAGCTAGCAAAAGGGCAGGGAGAGGAGGAGAGTACAAGAGAGAAATTAAATTCTTAACTTTTTAAAAATTTCAATAATCTAATTAAACATCATCATGTTAGACTATCATATATATAAATTTGGTCCGGGTTTGAATTGACTAAAATAAATCTAAATTAAACTCATTTTAAACCTACATGATTTCAATCACCTATGTTTACTCGATGGTTTCCATTCAACCCTAAACCAATTTTTATTCGACATCTAAAACCCAAATATTGGTTTAATTCAGCTTAATTAGTGTTTATTTTTTTTAAATAGGATGGAATTTGCATCAACAAGTATTCTTTTGTGTAATCTAACTTTTGTGATGTCAATATAGATAGATATAAATCATGTGAGTAAGCGATGGAAAAATTAGGATTTAACGAGTTCGCGTCGAGCTTCTCCTCTACATCTCTTGCTAGCTTTGATTGAATAAAAATTTATTTGATTAAGTTAAGAAAATAATTTATTTATTTTTAATTTATTTCATTAAAATATCATTAAAGATATAAGTTGATTGCAATAGATGTGCATTGATAGGATATATATTAAAATTATTTTTAAAAAGAGTTTATGCAGTTCAATGTTAACGTATAATTTTTTTTAAAATTCAAATTTAATTTAATCATAAAATTTTGAATTCAAAATTTCAAATTTAATTGGGTCGAGTTAGAGTTGAACTTTATATTTTTATAAATTTATACGTATCAAATTAAATAAAATTTAGTTATAAAATTTAAAATATAATTTAATCCCAAAATATAATATTTTACATCTCCAAATTTTGTTAAAGTTCGGATCTCTTTATAATATTTTAAATCCTCAATCAAATTTGGAAGGCGAGCTTTGCTGCAACGGGAAAGTTGCTATCGTGTGACTTGGTGGTCACGACTTTGAGTTGCGGAAACAACCTCTAGCAATGTAGGATAAGACTGTGTACAATAGACGCTTCCGACTCCGCATTAGCGGGAGCTTTGTGTACCAGGCTCTTCCTTTTTTAATCAAATTTAAAATTGCTCTAATGTTATAAAATCTGAAAACAAAACATGCCTTACTTTATAGAAGACCAGGGAATATCTCAATTTCTCATTGCTTATTTCAACATCCTCCCTTCAAAACTTGAGTAGATTTTAAGTTCCTCCGTGTTTGTCCTGGGACGGACTGGCGGGGGCGCTGGGGGCGAGCGTTTCGCCTTTGCCACCTTGAGTAGATTTTAAGTATACAATTTATGAGTAAAGCTAAAAATCAAAACTCAATTGGCATTTACTAGCAATTTAATTAATTATTAAGTAAATAATTAATTAGTTAATTAGAACTTTCAACTTATGTGTAATAAAATTAATTATGTTATCATTAATAATTCAACTAAATAAGTATTGAAACAAGACTAGCATGACACGATATAATACTGAAAAGTTTAGTAGAGATTGATATGTTAAACCTTGGTTTTGACTAATGAGAATCAGTTGATATGAAAATAGTAAATAAATTAAGAAAGCTGAATGTGTTGCATTTCATTTATGCAAATTTACACCAGCCCTTTCAAAAAAAGTCTGTTTCATCTGGAGGATGATAATCTGTCTTTGGATTCTTCAGGCAAGAAAGCTAGAAATGAATTGATATGAGCGAATGCCAATCTTGTTTATTTATCTAGGTAGAAAACTCATCTTTTAGTTTTCCTTAGAGGAAATTCTTGAAATTTTTTATTTTATAGTGGTTGCCCTTTCAATTGTTTTTCTTGGAAATTTTGTGATGACTTGCAAAGAAAATGAATCAGTTAATTACTCAACTTAAAGATTTAATTCTTAGGGTTAGGACTGATGCAATTTTAATTATTTTTCTATACCAGTGCATTTTTTTTTGCAAGAATTGCTAATATTACCTGCATAGACAATTTTTACTTTGCTTTAAAATCCTGTGAATTCTTATTCTACTTTCTCTGTTGCAGATTGCTGCGGTTGGAGAAGAAAACTACACACCTGCAAATGTTATGGAAATTATTGATTCCTTGAAGAAGCAAGTGTTTTATGATCGTCGTGCGTACATTAAGGTTATAATTCTGGGATTCCAATGTTAATTGAAAATTGTTAAAATTTTATTCCTGATGTTTCTTCTTTTGTTCCAGAAAAAAATGGAAGAGAACAAGCAGAGTCTCATTAACATGACACAACTGGTTTATAATCTATCGTTCAGAAATTGTTCGGATCATAATAATGATTTACATGCAGATTTATTAACTAGGAGGCAAGATGATGCCTTATGTACACTAAATAGTCTTGAACAATCAGGAGAAAAGGATAGTGGTAGTTGCCAAGAAGAAAGTTCATATGCATCTACAACTGTTCTTATTGGCAACAATTTTGGTGGAAAGAATGTTCAATTGATCAAACTGCCTGAAGTGCCAAAATTACCTCTCTATACTACATGGATATTTTTAGACAGGTATATCTGCATAACAGTGACTGATTACAATGCCTCCTCAATTATACTATATGCAGATAGAAGGCTTATGAAATAGGTAGAAACAAGGTTTTGATATAGTTGCACATACATAGAGATATTCTTTATGTAATGAGAGTAATTTTTCTCACGTAACTTGGTAAACAAGGTGGCAATCCAAATTCCCTTTCCTTAAAGCACTAAACATTATCTTTTTAGGTCAAATCTGTTTATCTATTTTTGAAAGGAAGCATCGGTCTGTTAAAGGATGTGGTCAGATTATGAATTCACCTTAACTTTGTGAGACTACTTGCCAAAAGATATAGAACTCTAGATTCTCCTGTCTGGTTAGCTTTTAGCTTGATTATAATTCTCCCTTGTACTGATCAGGCTGAGGAGTCATCTGATTACATACCAGATTTTACAAGCTTGTACAAATGTTGGAGATATGGACAAAATTTTAATATACTTCTTGTAGAAATTTTTAGACTTGGGTGTATCCCTTTGTTTATTTTTATTGCAAATTTGAGAGGAACAGGGAAACCTTTTCACTGCATCCAGCTTTTTGTTCTCTTTCTTTTTTAAGTTGGACACAAAAGGTTGTTTTGGAAGAATGCCTTCAACGATCACTTAAATTTGTGTGGCTAATTGTATTCAATTAAAATTTTGTTTTCTAGGAACCAAATAATGACTGAGGATCAGTCAGTAGTTGGTCGTAGAAGAATTTATTATGACCACAATGGTGGTGAAGCTTTAATCTGTAGCGACAGTGAGGATGATATTGTCGAGGAAGAAGAGGAGAAAAAAGAATTCGGGACTACTGAAGATTTCATTATTCGGTTGGTTATGCTCTAGTTTCTTCTGTATGATTTTTTTTAAAAATTTTGTTCTGTTGGTCTTGCTTTGCACAATGTCACTGCTTGATTTTCTTGCTAGCATATATTTTGTAAGTCCTATTTACTTTGTTCTTTTGTGCACCTTTATTCTGTTAGGATAATGAAGCATCATTATGTTGCCATTCTCAAAATTGTTGTACTTTGCACCCACTGTTTCAATGATTATAAACTGATAACCTGCACATTGCACAAAAGCCGTGACAACTGTACTTTATAATAACATTTTAATAGAAACTTAGTGTGACCTAAGATTAATTCATATGAAAGATAGTGAACTTATAAAAATGATATGAAGTCTAAAAATTGTTGACAATATTGGTTAGATATCTGAAATGGATAATTTAACTTATTTATACTATGAGTGGGAATTGGAAACAACCTCTTGTAAAGTAGGGTAAGGTTGTGTACAATAGATCCTTCCTTGGGATCTGCATTGGCAGGAGCTACATGCATGGGTTGCCCTTTTTATACTTAGTGGGAAATTAATAGAAGATAATTAAAAACTTTACTCTCGAACCAAATCAAGTAATTTGATTAACTTATAACTTTTAAGTTAAACCAAATTAAAATTTGAATCATATTGGAGAAATTTTATCTTAATGCTAATAAATTAAGTTTTATAAAGTTGGATGCATTCAGTGAGTGATGACCTAAAGACAGCTGTTATTCAAATTTATTAAAATAACCAAATTATTAAAGTTGGTGTTTTAAATTAAACTTAATGTGGATGGTTGCATTTGAATATAATTTAGTTAACATAAATAATTTTTTTGTTCGAATGTTATCAAAATAAATTAAAATAATTTGAATAATTTGATTAATTTCCATTAAGAGGCCCTTTATGTTGCGTGCCCCCTCCTGCACACCCACGTGCGCGACCGAGGGGGGGGGGCGCTGATGTGGCAATAGGGGGTCACCCCTGCCACGACAGCGCCCCCCCTTAGTCGCGCACGCTGGCGCGTAGGAAGGGGTGCACAACATATCAAAATCGTTTCCATTAAATTGGGTCCATGGGCTAAAACTTGTGGTAAACTATAAAATTAAATTTCACTTTAAAATAATTAGGACAAATAATCTTAATATTGATTATGGAAGGAACTAGTAAGCATAAAATGTAGCAATGGAAATTAAACTTAATGTGGACGGTTGCATTTGAATATAATTTTAGTTAAAATAAATAACTTTTTTGTTAGAATGTTATCAAAATAAATTAAAATAATTGCTTCCTGAGCACCTCTCTTGGCTTCCAGAGCTGCTGCCAAAGTGATCGACTTCTCGATCAGCCCACGTGGCTCGACTCCACATTTTCAAACTCGAAGGCACTCGGCAATCCAAACACCTTCTCTAGCTTCCAAAATGCTCGACTTTTCGACCATCTATATCAACTTTTAGAGTGTTTGGCCTATATCGAGCACTTTTTCAACTCCAGAGTGCTCAACTTCTGAGAACCCATATTGGCTTTCATAGTGCTCTGCTACCCGAGGACCTTCCACGACTTCTAAAGTGTTTGACAACCTGACAACATAAATAGTCTGAGTACTCTGACTCATCATTCGCAAGGCTCTGCTTGGAGCTATTGCAGAGCTCCGTACTCAATGGTCCCTCCCATGCGTCTTAGACTTCTCCAGCCTCCCATGGATGAGAAGCCCTAACTATCCCGGGGTAGGGTCAGACGGCTAGAGTAGATGCACCATAATCAGGTAGGCAAATTGCATCAAGGTAGCACCAGGAGAGAGAGACCATAATTAAGTAAACTTCTCACAGGACGGTGCCGCAGCAGGGTATGGTTTGGGTAGATCCAGACCACCACTTCCTTCCATAAAGGTGAAGTTGATGAGGGTAAGAGGGGTAAACTTTTCTCTCTCACTATGTTCACTCTCTTAAATTTACTGCAAAGTCGAACTAAATCATCAGAGGGGCTTCGTCGGACGTCTTCAACACCCTCTGATATGTGCTAATTCATGTGGCTTTGTGGGACGTCTCCGACACCCTTTGACGTGTGTTCATGTAGGTCTGTTCACGTAGCTAAAGGAAGCTTCATCACTGACATCAAGCAAGGAGGCAAATTTTGGATGCATTCATGTGTGTGTATATATATATATATATATATTAATGGTTCAAGTACCGAGTTGTGCTGGTGAGCATAGACGAAATTTAGTGTTTTGCTTGCCAATTGACATACAAAACGATCGACACCGAACAACTACTAAACGCTTGGTACCGAATAGAAGCTTAGGAGAAATTATAAAGAAAGATCGAAGGGGAAGGAAGAGAGAATGAGAAGGGGAAGAAATTACTAAAAAAAGCGATAATGGAAGGGATGACAGCTACAGGCGGA
Organism: Hedychium gardnerianum; assembly: GCA_038050645.1. Lineage (NCBI taxonomy): Eukaryota > Viridiplantae > Streptophyta > Magnoliopsida > Zingiberales > Zingiberaceae > Hedychium > Hedychium gardnerianum. The sequence goes on from JBBUKS010385856.1 coordinate 17,801, forward strand.
CATAACGGTCGTTGCAAGCGGAGGGCTACACATCTGCTTAGGCGGTGGGCAATATGGGCAAGTTTACCGTGCCATGAAGAGGAGAGGAGCAAAAGGAAATATAAGATAATATAGTTAAATATTCCTAACTTTATAAAAATGCAACTAACTTAATTAAATATGGTTGAATTAATTTTTTCTATACATAAATTTGATTTAATTTTAGATAGACAAACAAATCCAAATCGAGTCCAATTTGAACCCACTTGATTCTAATCATCATATCTATATCATATTTATTTGATTAGCTCTATTTTTCCGTAAATCAACTTCCACTTAGCTATAAAATTCAAAATATTAGTTTAATTTAACTTAATTAATTATCTATTTTTATTTATAAAATAATTTAAAATCTAAAAATTTAAATAGGATAAAATTTAAATGTCTAGCTTCTTGTCCTCGTTTGTCTTCTTTTTAATTTTGATTCAACTATCAACAAACAACTTAGGTTTGACATGCACACAACAAATAACTTAGGTTTGACACTTACACAAAACTTCATGCAAGATTCAAGGAGCTTGTTAATAGATTAGCATGCATCAGGGAGACCATGTCAAACGAGACATGCTTCGGAATGCCATATGTTGGTGCAACCTGCTTAGATGATCAAGATTGATAATAGGTTTTAATGTTTAGACAAATAGTTAAGTTTGTATGTGATTTGTACTTAGTCATGTAGAACTTGAAAAAAATTCACATGGAGACAACTTGACACGGCCAAGGTCGATGACTACCTCATAAATTAAGGTCTATGGAGATCGGATAAGGATGATGTAAGACATTTGAGGGATCATAAAATGGGAGCATCAAAGTGCAACTGTGCTTGTGAAGGCAAATTATGTAGGTGGAGTGTGAAGGATGACACGTGGAGCGAGCCAAGATCTTAGGTGCATCCAAGGAATAAGAAGGTTGATGGGAGATGACCTTGTGGTAGAGGAGTTGCAAAGGTAAACTCTTTTTGAGTTGAGAGACTTATACTAAGGGGGGAGAGTAGATGTCAATTTAAGCGCACTTGACCATTAGGATAATCATAGTCGATGAATCGGTTGACTCAACCAAGGTATTTTTCGCTTCTTTGGTGGTTGAGTCAATCAATAAGTCGACTTTTAGCCAATGAAGAGAATGGGTTCTATTCGGGGTTGAGCTCAAAGTTAGTCAATTGATATGAAATCTAGTCAATTGATGGTTGAGTCAACTAGAGTGGACGTCCATAGGTTGGTTGGTTAAAGAACAAAATCTAGTTACTAATTTGGGATCAATCAATTGAGCGAGACAATTATGGACTGAAATAGAGCCAAAAAAAATCGAGAGAGTTGATGAGAAAAAATTGTGCTTATAAGAGTAGATTATGTAATGTAATGACTGCAATGCATTAG
>JBBUKS010385964.1:0-19214 GCA_038050645.1 Hedychium gardnerianum
ACATCCCTTTACATTTGCTCGCGAGCACTAACAACAATGTCCCCACACGACCGTTCGAGAGTGCGAGCGGTGGAGCTAGGTTACTGCCCCTCTTATGTATTAGTCACTGTTCGGACTGGTTAGATTAACTTTCGTGATTTATCTCCTTCGTGTTGGTCCTGAGACAGACTGATGGGGGCGCTAGGGGCGAGCGTTTCGCTTTTACCACAATGAGAATGCGAGCGGTGACATCCCAACACGGTCGCTCACGAGCACAAGTGACAGTGTTGCTCGCGAGTGCCAGCGACGAACATCCCCGCACAATCTTCTATTCCTTCCCGAGTTTCTATTCCATTTTGCTTTCTCTTCCCGATATGATGCATTCTTTTCTCTTCCCGAGAGATTCTTTTCTTTTTTCCTTTTCTTCCTATAGAGATATTTTGATTTCTTTTCCTCACTTGTCTGTCCGCGTAAACTAAGCATTAAAGTAAAAAGACGTAAACATACAAAAATAATGACATTAGAAGAGAACAGAAAAACTCAATACATTAGAAGAATAATAAACTTAGTGAAAGAATACACTAATGAAAGGAAAAAGAAGCACAAGGATTGAATGATAAGGTTAATAAGGTATAAAGGGATAAAAGGATAAAAAGTTAGGAAGAAATCTGCATAATTAAAATGTTATGAGATGAGTTAAGTGAACTACATCTGGAGTTAGAGTTTAAATCAAAGTTACTAACCAACTTAATATAAATTTAAAAATATATAAACAAGTCAAATAAGCTCAAACTCAAGCTTGATCATATCTAAATAAATCAAGCTCATTAAAAAAAAAGAATCAAGCCAAACTTACAATTATTTTAATAATTTAGTTCATTTTAAACTTATTAGTTTGGTATGGTTAGTTTATCAAATAAATTTAATTATGTTCCCTAGCTAAAGGCAATGTTAGGGTAAAATTGGGATGATAAAATTTGTTGTGCAAGTTAAAGAATAACATATTAACGGACCTAAATATATTGATCATTTGAATAAATATTTATATTATATTTTTTCTTCAATAAAAAATAGATTTAAAAATATTGATTATTTAGATAAAATTTATTTTGATGAGAAATAAAAAAAGTTCGTAAAACGTTATCTAATTTAAATAATCATTAAAGGATAACAGACGACAAAATCTGAAGTCGCATAGGGAGGTGACCAGACACACGGATCCAAACAAAATGTGAGCTAGACTTAGACTTTAAGTGTGGAAGAGAGGATTAAGTAAAAAAAAAAATTATAAAAAGAATCAATGTATAATAAATTTAATAGTTATTTTTTTTTTACAATTGCCCTCCCTCGAGCAAGGACGCAGTTTTAGTGCGATGAAAATTTGGGAAGAAAGGAAAAAATTGACAACATCAGGGATCAAAAGGCAAGAGAAACAAAAACTCATTTTTTTTTTAAATTTTACCTTTTATTTTTTTCATAAAATAAATATTTTTTATTTTGATAATTTATTTAAAAATGTGGCACAAATTTTGGGTGAATTTGACTGCTCGTTATGTTACCATTCACAAGCCAAAGAAATTGGTTTTTGCGGCTGAGGAAGTGAGTCGTAGCGGCGGGCGGCTCCCCTCCTTCATCCACCAATTGGATTCCCCCTTTTGACCTTCCGAGGAGACGACGAGCGACGATATGCTTATCTCAAGAGGTGCCACCTGCGCCCGCGCGCTGCTGCTCTCCACTCGCATGGCCGCATCCTCACTCTCCTCCCACCTCATCGCCCCCGCCTCTACCTCACGCCGCATTCATGGTTCGAAGCCATTCTCCCCCCAGCTCCTCTCCTATTCGCCCTTTTTATCTCGCGCCTCCCTTTTCTCCTCTCTTGCCTCCGTCCACTCCAACAAGCTTCATAAGAAATCCAATTCCACGGTCGCGGCTCTCCTCGAAATTGGTGGCGTCAAAATTGCCAAAGATGGTACCTTTCCTTTTGTATTCTCAGTTTTTTTTTTAAAAAAAAGTTTATTGTGCTTCTTTCTAGATTTATTTGGGTTCTTTTGCTTGATGGGTCAGATGTTGTCCGGGAAAGCGATCCCACAAACAATGTGCCGGACAGTATATTTTCGAAGATCGGTCTGCAACTACATCGAAGGGACAACCATCCGATTGGAATATTGAAGAATGCCATCTATGAGTATTTCGACACCAGTTACTCCTCCAAGTTCGTCAAATTTGATGACCTTTGTCCCATTGTTTCCGTGCAGCAGGTATATATGCTTTTCATTGCATCGTTTCTTTTGGCAGCTTAATGTTTAAGTTTTTTCAACTACCGAGTCCATGCTCAAAATGTCTCCCTTCAAGCTCTGTAGTGTTGATATCTGGGTAATCAGTAGCATAAAGTTTTTGTTTTTTGGATTATACTATGTTTTTCTTATGCTAATTGGACACAAAGAAAAAAAAAACATTAATGTCTTACCTCACAATGCCATCCTGTGATCTCGGCCAATAGATTCCTACACTTGATTAATCATGAGTTTAGGATTATCTAGTTCTGATATCTGTACGGACCTTCTATGCACTATTGTTTGATGCACTTGTGGCTGACCTTAAATCTGTGTCTTTCAGAATTTTGATGAGGTGTTAGTGCCTGCTGATCATGTAAGCAGGAGTTACAATGATACATATTATGTTGATGCGGGCACTGTCTTAAGGTGTCATACCAGTGCTCATCAGGCAGAGTTACTGAGGGCAGGACACAGCCATTTTCTTGTATCTGGGGATGTCTATCGTAGAGACTCCATTGATTCAACCCATTATCCTGTGTTTCATCAGGTTTTTGTCCAATTCTGCTAACTCTAGATTTTTCTGATTTTGCAAAATCTAATCTTTAAGCACCCAGCTTACAGATGGAAGGGGTTCGTGTCTTCTCTCCAAATGAATGGGAGGGTTCTAACACCAATGCAACATCTTATGCAGCAACAAATCTAAAGAAGTGTCTCGAGGGTTTAGCAAGGCATCTTTTTGGTACTTTGGAACTAATGAAACTTTTAACTTTGTCATTAAAGATTTAAAGTGGAATATATTAGTTACTGCCTTACGATAGTTCTAGTTCTTGTATGCTGAGGTCCCAAGTCTTATGTATCTTTATGTGCAGGTGCTGTGGAAATGCGATGGGTTGATACTTATTTTCCATTCACCAACCCATCTTTCGAATTAGAGATTTATTTTCAGGTTGCTCCCTCCCATCATCTCCCGATGCACATTTTGACTTAGTTATCTTATAATGCTGATTTTGATATTCTCCAGAATATGTTTCTGAATCTGTTGCTACATGTAAGGGAGTGTTTGTCTTGCTTGATTTGGAACCTGCAGTAATCTATATGCAAGAAAATGATAGGAGCTTCTAGTTAAACATAAAAATTCACAAGGACAAATCATGTTGGTCGCTCTCATGATCGCAGTTGCTATTTATTAATAAACATTATTGTGATTGTAACAGGAAATACATTTGTAGGCATTTGTTTTAAGATTCTGAAATTTTATTTGTTTTAATGTCCCTACTCAATAGCGCGTTATGTGTCAATTTAGTCTTTCTGTATATTGAAGAATTTTTTAGTGTGACACAAGTGATCAACTGGTCAATGCATTGATGGGTATTCTTTTAGATCCCATATCACATTTTAGATTATAGATTTATCTTAGTTGAAATATTTGAAATTGATAAGAGACAGATTTAGACAGAGCTTAATTATGAATATATTTGGACATTATTCCCATTATAATTCTTGTCTTGTATGATCTAATATTTGTTTTAATATTGTCATTAAATAACTTTTGCAGGAAAAATGGATGGAAGTGTTGGGATGTGGAGTGACTGAACAGGAAATTCTTAACAGAAATGGTAGGAAAGATTCTGTTGCATGGGCCTTTGGGCTTGGATTAGAAAGACTTGCAATGGTTCTCTTTGATATACCAGATATTCGACTTTTTTGGTCAACTGATCAGAGGTTTACTTCACAAGTATGTCAAACTTATGTTTTGCTGATGCTGAAACTAGTGCTAATATTTTCTTCAAACATTTACTTTTATTCGAGTAGTGATGGTCTACTTGGTAGTTCTTAAGATGAGAAAGGAAGATATATGGTTAATTCATTGTTTGAGATATATCCAATATCAAATCATGATTTAGGATTAATGGTTCTCTGGTTCTTTAGACACCCATGTGAGTACTTGTTTAACAAACTCAAAATTTTAAGTTATACACTGATAAAGATGATTTTTTCTGCATAGGTCTGAAAGGAGCTGAGTTCTGTTAAGCTTAATCATGTTTATGCATATGTCATTGATTAAAATCTCAACCTATCATGAAAATTCTATGCATATTTTCCATTGATTAAAATCTTGACCAAGCATGAAACTCCATGTATTTTTTTTTTTCAAAGTATCGAACTTTGACTGATCTCAAGATGCTTGCTCAATTAGAATCAAATCTGTAACGACAATTATGTTCAAATTCGAGCCATTGAAGGATATTTAGATCATTTTAATGGGTTTAATAAACTTCTCACAATAATTTAGTTATATAACTTTTTAAAAGAACTTGCTCTTGGACTTATTTAAGAGTTTAAATAATATTTAGCATCACTATAATGCTCATAACAAACTTGATAAAAAAACAATTTAAATTAAGGACTTTAGCAGTAATGGAGAGGATATCTCTCCATATTATTTGTGAATTAAACGTGTCATAATAAATTTAAATGAGAAAATTAACCCATTAACTTATTAAGCCTAATCATTGACCAGAATGTTTAAGCCCGAGTTAATAATAACTCACTCATAGAACTTATGAACTTTTTTTATTATCCAACAACTTACCATGTAGCACTAAATTGGATGTCAGAATCTCCTCCAGTTGGGTCTTTGTCAAGACCTAAATTCCAACTCAACCCATAATCGTCCCTAATTGACAACACGTGAAGTACAACAGTGGCAACACGATTACATATATAGCCTTTTCCAACACCTTATTGTGCTTAAAAATTAAGTATACCCCCTCAGATGATTAAATTGACCTTTTATTTTTTTAGGCCTATCAGTAGGCCTGAAAAAAAAATGGTGAAATTGAGATATAAAAGAGTTAGGAAAACATATGAAATGGCTCCCGATGAGATAAAACAGGTTCAGATACTAAGATATACAAGTATATAGAACGGCAATGAATGGGCTTCATGCCTGGTAATGGTAAACCTTGAAGACTATTCATCAATTTAAAATACTTCTATAAACTTGATGTGTAAAACATTGACATATTCAAAAGGACAAATTTTAATTTAGCAACAAAGCCTTGTGCATACATCAGATTTTTATCTTATAAATTTTATTGAATATCTAAATTAACTTATGTGCAAAACATATGTGTAATTAAACATTCTAGTTCCATACAAAATAACTACAAACCAGTATCACAGACCATATTTATTAAATTTTGAATGAGCTAAACAAGCTTGTAAATGAATTCTTCACCTTGTGAGCCACTTGTGATTTCTATTTACCTAAGAAATACTAATGAGCCAAAAGTACTCATGTCTTGTTTATTAATTGTGCCTAAAAAAAGTTAAAGCTTTATTATTTTATCATTTATGGGTGGATAAGATCGCACAAGTGCATAAATGAGCTCTTTCTAAGCTGAGTACTATTCTTGATCATGAATGTTTCGTTGTCTTGCTATCCTAATTTTGCACTAGTATGTTGTGCCGGCAAACCATAATCAAGGTGAATTACTCCGAAATCGTGACATTTTAGTGTTACAAATTTTGGAATTTTAATTTTCTTTCTCCTGATTTCATCTACTCTAAGAACTAATTAGGAGGGGGGAAAATGAATGATAACTATCATTGAATGTGTTCGCGAACATCAAAGCATTATTTAGATTTTAGGATGATGTGGAGGGCTAGTTGTGTCACGAGAGAGGCTTCAATTGTCAGGTCACATAATTCATATATGCTTTATATTGTGAGAAAATATAGGTGATTTAGGACTTAGTTGTCACCTGCGATATGTTAAAATTCACTAATCACCAAATTTTGCAAATTTGCTATTATTTGAAATTCAAGCATGACAAACATTTGCAGCAGATACTAGTCTTGCAAGTACGAGGAATACTCATACCATGATAAAATATAGTTGAAGTTTTGACTATGAACTTTATACTTTTGTGTGAGAGACTGATCAATGAATACAATGCATAGCATTTTTTTGACCAATTAAACCCATGTTAGTTCAATTATCATTTCTAGAGCAGTCTGGTAGGTTAGGGGCTTTGTATTTCACAGTTGCATTCTGAAATAGACCAACTCATTCTGTAGCTTCGCATTGTGGTTCTATTGTGATACATGCTCTCACATAAACCATGTCCTAAAAACTTAATTGGAATATTATTATGCTTTCTAGGAACTGTGTAGTCTAATACATCTTCTGTGCTATATGGTGATTTATTTTGGGTTTTTTTTTTGTGGAAAAAATCCATAGTCAAAGATAAGCATCCTAGCAAGTTAAAATACCTATGTCAATAAATGTTGATTCACTCGATCATTACATAAATTGTCTGCTAAGGAACTCTGTACTTGTCATCAAGCATTGACCTTCATTTAATTAATCTCCTTTCCTATGAATAGTTTTCCGCGGGCAAGCTTGGTGTCAAGTTCAAACCATTTTCCAAGGTATTATTTGCTCAACTTACTCTTTTGGATCAGCTAAAAAAGAAAGAGAAAAGACTCGCTTTTACCAAACATTTTTGCAACTCGATGTGCCTTTACAGTGTTTGGAACATCCGACAGAAGTAAGCTTCAATTTCCAATTTAAACAAACTGCCTTTTCCATTCAAAAGATTGGAAAATGACATTGAACAACGCAAATTAAATTACAAAATAAATAATGCTTATCAAAACATTTGCTTTTGTCTCATGGTAACTTCCTTTTGCAGTTTCCTCCCTGCTACAAGGATATTAGTTTTTGGATCAGTGATTCCTTTACAGAGAACAACTTATGTGAAGTCGTTCGAGGAATTGCTGGGGATCTGGTGGAAGAGGTCTGTCTCTAGGTGGCATTCCTTCTGTTCTATATAACAATTTTTGTTCTCATAATCTATATTTCTCGCTCTATTTGGTTTTCTGAAGGTTGCTATATTACAGTGAAGACTAATCATATATTGGCTGTGGCAGGTGAAGTTGATTGATAATTTCACCAATAAGAAGGGTATGACCAGCCATTGTTACAGAATTGCATTCAGATCCACGGAAAGATCGCTTACCGACGAGGAGATAAACCAGCTGCAGGTTTGGAGAATGTTTAAATGATCCTTTCGTTTTGCAATTTGTACTGGTCGATCGATTGTTAAATACTCATACAAACTTGCTTGCAGTGGAATATCAGGGAAACAGTGCAGACTAAGTTGCATGTCACACTACGATAAGAGCAGATGCACCCGACTGCAAGTATTGTTATCCTTGGTGAAATTTTGCAAGATCACATTTAATATTCATGTTATTTATCTCCTTAAGATTCAGATTTAGATGTAATTTATCTGGGAATAGTGCTAGTAAAGGAAGAAGAAAATAATAATGCTACGTGTAACGCTCTCTTATTTTTCTTGCCGATTCCATACCGCATCTGGTCTTGCAAGGATATACTTCTGTCTTTCGTTTATGTTTTGTATTTGATTCACTTTTGTAAATCTGGATATGCATAATGTGTTTGCAAGCTATGGGTTTGTTAAATACATCTTGCTATTTAATATGTCATTCATTTTGTGTTTAGAGCATAACAATACCACTAATTAGGATCGGCTATATGGATACCTGTACGTCATTGGGTGTGTCTAGAGCATGGATGGCACAATATTGTCATTTGGAGTGAAATGGAATAAATATAACTTGCACAATGTTATCAACATTTTAAGTTCGAATTTGAATTTGTAACTAAATCTCCAGAAGGGTAGCATCAAACTGACAATCAAATATCAAATGACAGATACAATTCAATATTGTATGTATATAAATATGAAACTGATAGCAAATATGCTGAATACAATTTTCAGCTTTCTAGTTGCCATTTCTTTGTCTCCAACACAACAAAATAGGAATCAACATGCCTCATGCTACTTATTGAAGAATGCCGGCCAAGTCGTTATGCCATAAGTTTGAAAAATTATCTGACTGTCAAGGAGGAGATACTGAGAAAGCATTGATTTACTACGGAAAACAAACCATTTTTATGTGTATTATGCCAAAATATCGCGCATCAGTTTTTCAGGAGCTGCAAAAAGCAAAAAAAGAAACAAGAAGAAATATGTGAGACTCCTTTAGATATACAAAGCGTATCAAAATATGATACAGGGTTGAAGAGTTGACCTGGCAAATTTGTGAACAGTTCGAATTGTCCCATTGCTTGCCTTATAAACATCTCGAGTCCGCTAACGACTGTGGCTCCAGATTCCTGTGCTTCCCTCAAAAGAGTGGTTACTTTTGGTGTGTAGACAGCATCAAAAACCAAAGAATACCACCTCAGTGCTTGCTGCAATTTCACAAATACATTTGATTATGGAATTTTTACTTCATGAGTTAATAGGATACTAGATATGTGAAATGCTCTATTTGCTCAAATTGTGAAATAAAGATTATCTTCTGGTTCCTTGAAGCATCGAGAATGAAGGTGGTAGGAACCTCGCCCACGATTCCATACGAAGGTTTAATATATGCTTAAAGAGTATAACATCTCATAGGTGAATACAACACCAAGAATTTAGTTTCAGACTGTAAAAGGAATTTGAAGTAGCAAAAATTTGGGAGTAAAACCAATTTAAGGAGAATTCACAAACCTTAGAGACAGGGGTCTGATTGACATTAGGTTGCATTCCAATTGATGTGGTGTTGGCAAGAATCATTCCATTCTCAGGATGGAAATTTTCTAATTCAGCAAGGGTCAACGCTTGTGCCCCCATCAAATTTGCAAGCTCTTTTGCTCGTTCTGTGAATCACGAGTGGTAAAGAGATCAAGACAAGTACAGTAACTCTATTTGGGAACAGCAATACTGCTGATTCATACAAGGGTCGCACACATTGATTCTTCTACTTGTAAACTACTATTGGCTATTCATTTACATTTGGGACAATCAAAAACCGTAGTAAAATTATAATGGTGAGTGTACAAGAATAACCTCCGCAAATTAACTGCATGGAATTTTTTAGTTTCATCTTTTTATTATAAAAGAAATTAGCATATGGAACTTATTAATCAACAACCAACGAGTCCACATTTTATAAATAGGCTAAAACAAAACTTAGATTTGGTAGCAATGGAATAAGTTGTTAAACTGATTGAGCATGGACATTCTTTGTTTCTCTAGCACTAAGTACATGCGTAAAATGGTAAATGAGGCAATCAATTTCAGAAGAAAAATTACCAAAAGTACGATTTGCAATCACTACTTTTGCTCCTTTTGCCTTAGCACCATAAGCAAGAGCCTTCCCAGCACCGCCAGCACCTATGACAACAAATATCTTACCGGCAAGGGGAGAACCAATTTCATCCTTTCCCCCTTGTAAACCTGTGAAATAACAGACTGAAACTTCGCTAGCATTACCAATGAACAGCTACTTTCTGCATAGAGCTTTTCAAAAAGTTGCATACAAAAGTATTCAATACTTAGACACCTCTTAGTCCATCCTCGATTGCAGATATTGCACCAACATAGTCAGTGTTGTAACCAATTAATTTCCCATCAGATGCCCGTTTCACAATAGTATTTACCGCACCTATAGCCTGCAGAAGCAAAAAAAGCATGTCATTTCATAACTCTTGAGAGAACATAGCTGTACAATTTCTCTACCAAGATGTAATGGCACCCATTAACTAGCTTCAAAATCACCATTAAACCTGAAGCTATCCTCACTTACTTTAGCAATTGGATCAACCTCATCACAGCATCTTACTGCAGCTTCTTTATGGGGAATTGTACAACTGAATCATAGAACAGATACAATTAGTCAAGAGAAATGGAAATATTCATCAAATTTAACCATTTATTGTGTAATAGCTGTCCAAGTAAAGACAGATGCTGTATTCTAGGAAATTGGGTAGTAAAAAATTTACCCACTTGTGAGATGACTCAATTTCTCATTGTCTAGTTGTTATTGTATTGGTGTCATTTTTCCTCTTATATTTATATGTTAGCACTCAGCCTTGCTGTTTTCGCCCATGGTATAATTTGTAGGGATTGAGTGTAAATTTATTTATCAACCTTGTCATCTTGGTCTATATGGATGGCTTGGACATACTAATCACACAACGTTTCACTGCTAGTGTGGCATTTAAACAATAGCATATGTCTATAGGGTCTATGATAAAGTCTTAAGAAAAAATAATATACCCAGCTAGCCCTGAGGATGACCGGCCCTACCTCACGGAATTTTTTCCACCAGCCACCAAGGTAAATCGTAAAGCGTTCGCAGCGGGCGGCCCAGAAACCCAACATCCTTTGGTTGCGCCTCCCATTTGGAGGAAAAATCCCTGCAAATGCACCATAGCTAGGGATTGAACCGCAAGTGTCTGGGTGACAATCTGGGCGCCTTGCCACTGCACCATAGCCCCGGGGGTATGCAAAGTGACAAGAAAGTAATAAATAATAATGGAATTTGTACTTCTTATGGATAAATAAATTAAAAATCCATTTGAAAATTTTGTTAAAGTTGAATTATATGTGCACCCCTGGTCTCGTTGGATCATCAGTCATTCAAACCTAGTGGTTACTTTTTTTTACCTTTTCACTAATTTTCTTTTGACAACGACACTTGTGGTTCCCGAATTTGAATCCTAAAACCTTTTTCGCTTTGCAAGGCTAGGCTCCAACATAGATAATGAGATTTGAACAGTTAAATCAATGCTTGGTAATTTGTTGTATCTTCATGAATCACGAACCATGCAGCATTACAGCTATTGCATTACTTATTTGATCAATGAGCATTGTTCATCTGCTGAGCATAAAACATTAGAAATCTGAGAAATTCCTTTTACTATATCACATCATTCTCATGATGGCAAATGATGCAGCAAGGACTAGCTATTTAAAAATTTTCTGCAGTCCCTGCAGCAAAGCTAGAAAATGAGTCACCCAACTTTGTGGCGTCTGTAGAGGGGCAAGAAGTGCTTGCAGATTAAGCATTTTACTATGACCTTCACATTCTAGTTACTATAGTAATGTGGGTGCGGGTAGCAGAGCCTATAGTAACTCAGGAAGCCTGTAATGACACAAAACAGGATGTGGTTCTCTTACAAGTGGTTAGATAGGTAGAAAACAACTTAAAGGGATTTAGTTCCTTGATCCATCTGCTTCCTAAAAACACATTGTATATCAGAAGATAAGATCATCACTGTTTGAAGCAATGATGCTAATTCTACTTGAGAGAACCATGGTGAAATATAATACATTTTACTGACTAATATTTTGAAACCAAATCAGTTTCTAAGATTCTAGACTAATCTGGTAACCTTGTACCAATTGCATAAGAGGATAGATCACTTCCGTTGCACGTTTCACATATCCCTCATTTCTCTTTTAGACTCCTTCAATTTGTTTATGGATATCCAAATGACCAGTTTGGGATTATGCACATATATGAATGCTATAAGTAATTAAATAGAAAATTTTCAATTGTTCATTCCAATGTCAGTGGAGCAAAATTCCGAGTTAAATTGAATGATGAGAATTTGGCTTGGCAGGACTACTGCTGTACCCTTATGGTCATGGTGACAAACTGGAATATGTACGATAGGCAAGGAAGACATTGAGTAAACATCTTACATCTGACAAAAGCACAAAGCATAAAAATCTGATCCATGGCCAACATGTTGAGATAGAAAAAAAAAAAAAAAAAGCAAAGATATGATATCCATTCAGTCACTTTTATTTGAAAATGGAGATAAGTCCAACCACCTTTTCATATCAAGGAAAACATTGAAATGCAAAAATATTAGATGAAAGCTCTAAGATAGTTGCATTTGAACTTTGAAACTTAAAATTAGGAAGCAGCTTATTTAAATTTGAAATCTCAATATAAAGCCAATATAAAGACCCCCAAAAGGAAGACAAACACTGCCAACAAAGAAAAGTATGAATGAAGGCCTAGCATAAGAATATTATATGTGCAAAGAACTTCTGTTGACAAAACAAGTTAAAATAAGGACCCTCAAAAAATAATGAACCCAGCACAAGTAAAAAGCTTTGCCCAAGATACTTAACAGTTGTACCTGAATCCAGCAAAATCTGGAGATGAGTAAGCATTTAGAAAAATCTCAAGGTCATCCACTAAAAGCGGCACATAAACTGCATTCAAACCAACTGACTTGAATGCCGCATTATGCAGAATAGGGCTCTTGCTGTGGCTTACAGGTTTCCCAATAATCCCATAAACTTTTGTATCTTCTCCAATCTGCCTAATGTTGTATACATTCAATAAGTCTGACATAGTTGGCTGTCCAGGAGCTGATTCCTTCCCCGAGTCAAGAGTGCCAAAAGTTAGATATCCTCCAAATTTTGAGCAAAGCAACCTGGAGATTAAACCTCTCTCCCCCATGACCAATCCTATCATTGGCACCTGTTATTCCTATTAATTAGTCAAGCATATGATATTCTGTCTCAAGTCCAAGAAATATCCTATATTTACTTTGAATAGATCATCAATCTCTCTATTTGTAAAGGAAAGGGGAACCAGTACCATAATGAGTAATGAATTTTGATAACCTTCAAGAAGAATTTAAAAAGTAGTTTATTTTGAAGAGCAGAAGGTAAACTTAACTATCATATAATAATGGGAGATTTTCTTTCTTTCTTTTTTTTGCTTAAATAACAACAAAATCAGAAGACAAGAACTACATCATGCATAATGTTGCAAGTTTCCTTTTCTACATATAAAAGAAGCACGCCAATTGCAGGTAGGCAGATTAAGGACAACTCAGAGGTGCTGTTCCACTAAAGAAAACAGGAAAATAGAGAAATATGCAGGGGCAATTTATAAGCTACCTAGATAAAGTCAATCGTATCAACTTCAGGTGAAATTTGGAAAATGTAGTTGCAAGTATATCATTTTTTTTTAAATCAAAATTGCATGTATATTGCTTGTGGCACAGTATTGCTGAGTCACTAATACAGAACTAGTCCAACCAATTTGACTAACAAAGAATTAGTATATCTCTTGTGGCATATTATTGCTGGGTGGCTGATACAGAACTAGTCCAACCAATTTGACTAACAAAGAATTAATATATTGCTTGTTGCATATTATTGCTGAGTGGCTGATACAGAACTAGTCCAACCAATTGGACTAACAAAGAATTCAGAAGCTAGTTTCTTATATCCTAAAAACTAAGATACGTTGTCCTAACTCATTGTCAGCAAATATTGATGTCCCTGGTTTACATTTTATAAACCATATAATAGAAACATGGTCACAATAGCTGTAAGGTTATTACATATAAGTACTCTCATTATCGATATTGAAACAAAATAAGAAAAGAAAATTTGAACCTTGTAGTATAGTCAACCTTGATAGTTTACATCCTTTCTTTTGATGATGTTGTCACTTCTATTAAATTATAGTTTCAAGCAACTATTGATGCAGGAATATTCCAGTAGAAACAGGTCTTGGCAGTAAAATCAAGATAAAGAAACATGCAAGATATGTTGAATTGCAGATTGATCTTCATCCCAACATACAATTAGATGTCAACAGAAGAAAAATAACTCAAATTAGATTCAGAACTACTGATCCTAGTTCGCATTTTTGGTTTAGCCAGATGCATTATCTTTTCATATCTGACCAAATAGGCCCAATACCAAATAACTACTTCATTTAACATGACTCCATATTGCCATGAATGCCATGGAGCATACTAAAAAAAATAGAACAACAAAAATAAATTAACAAAAGAAGATACGTGAATGCCAACCAATTCAATTGCATCATCGATTTGTTAGCACTTACTTGGCAATGCACAATTACTTGAAACATGCGTGCAACATCAACAATGTCCACAGCAGTGGTTGCAATCTTCACTATGTCAGCTCCTACAGCTTGTATTGTTGCTACAAGACCACTCAACTCCTCACATGATGGAGTAGTTTGATAATTGTGAGAAGAGACAATAAGCTTGAAGTTCTCTGGTTTCTTTCCAGATATGAGTTTAACAAAGTTTTCAGCAACCTGCAAATACAAAGTGTACACATCTGCAGATAAGGTAGCTAGCAGAAGCCATATAATAACACTGTCATTTCTTAATTAGCTACTAGGAATCTTCAATTAGCACCGCAAATATCAAAATGAGCACATCATTTTTCTTCCTGGTAATATTTAAATTCAGCATTTGGGTGTGTTG
Organism: Hedychium gardnerianum; assembly: GCA_038050645.1. Classification (NCBI taxonomy): domain Eukaryota; kingdom Viridiplantae; phylum Streptophyta; class Magnoliopsida; order Zingiberales; family Zingiberaceae; genus Hedychium; species Hedychium gardnerianum. Next base: position 14,401 of record JBBUKS010385964.1, read on the forward strand.
CATTAACTGTAGTCATAGTGCGGCAATACACACCTGTTTTGGTGCATTTGCTTGAAGAATTTATACAATAGTGTAAACACCAACCTTAAGCTCAATGTCAACATACTCAGCTCCTAATTCCATGGCTAAGCTTAGTGCATCAAATCTCACTTTGTCATCACCCTCATATTCACCTCCTTCCCATTTTGGCCTAAGATAAAAATTTAAAGTTAGAATCAAATATAATAACATGAGTTCAGCACCATTTTGGTTAATTATGCAGACAAACCAACTTTCCAGTATCCAGGGTAGAAGCGTTAATAGGACAAAAAGGCTTCGATAACATTCAGATTATGCATAATGAATATATGATTCTCTTTCTTTCTTTTTCCTTTTTTTTTTGAATTAAAGCATGGTATATGATTCTCTTCCTTTTTTTTTTGAATTAAAGCATGGGTATTCTTGCTTTCCAAAGGATTAGCTAAGGCTTCATCCAATCTGGCAAAGAAGTGTATAGTTCGACCTACCTGTTACGCATACGCTACTACAGATGACAAATGGAAACTGAAACAAAACAAATGAACTCGATCAAAAATCAATTTTGTGACTATCATGTAAAAAAAACATAACAAGAGAAAAACAAATGAAATAGCACCTTAAACTGCTTCCTAAATCCCTCCTCTTTTCAGATCATTTAATAGAAAACAAACCAGAAAATTGAAGCCGAGAAAAGAAACCTAGCAGATCGAGTACAGGCTAAGCCCAAACCGGTAGAAAGATCATGCCACCACGGGGGGAGGGGGCGCAAAGACGAGAAGAGACCTGTAGGTGACGAGGGCCGGGAGTGGGCGGCCGCGGAGGAGAAGAGGGAGATCGCGGACGGCGTCGAAGTAGGAGAGGTGGTCGAGCCGGATCTCAACGATGTCGGCGCCGCCGGCCTTGGCGGCGGCCGAGTCGACCACCATCTGCTCCACCGTCTTTGACACCAAAGGCACGCAAAGCAGTGTCATCTTCTCGTTCGCTCGCTGGTCGCATGCGATGCGGCTCGCGACGGTAGATGAAGCAGCGAGAAAAGAGGAAGAGGCGGCGGAGAGGCGGCGGCAGGAGTTTGGTGGCGCGATTCGTTTCGTCACACTGCGGGAGAGAATCCGAGGAAGCTGGAGCAGATCCTACGGCTGGATGCGCCATCTCGTGGTTATTTTTTTATTATATTATTAATTGCTATATTTAGTACGTATTTTTTTCAGCAATTTAACATTTCACGTGGATGATTTTCCGTTTTCACCCTTTTGGAATTGTCGAAACAACTTAGCTTTTAGCTAGTTTCAGAAATCAACAATACATTCTTATTGATGATTTTTTTCGATAATAACGTGGGTTTTGCGTTTTAAAAAATCAGCAAAATTATGTTTGAAAATGAATAATATATTTTTTGAAAATTAAAAATATCATCTTGATAATTTTTAAAAATTAAAAATATTATATTATTGATTTTTAAAAATTAACAATACGATATTATCAAAAAAATCAATAATACAGTATTTATTGTTGATTTTCAGAAATCTCATAGTGTTGCTGTTGAAAAAAAATCAATGTTGTTGATTCCTTTCGGAAATTACGAAATCAACCATACAGTGTTGTCTAAAAAATCAACAACTACACTATATTATTAATTTTAAAAAATCAATAATACGATGTTATCGAAAAAATCAACAACTCGATGTTGTCAAAAAAATCAATAACAATACTATATTGTTGATTTCTTTCAAAAATCAACAACATTGTGTTGTTAATTTCCGAAAATCAACGATATGGTGTTGTCGAAAAAATTAACAACAACATAGTATTGTCAAAAAAAATAAAAATCAATAACAATATTATAATAGTAATTTCCAAAAATTAATAATATTGTGTTACTGATTTTCAAAAATCACCTATTGTCGAAAAAAATCAATAACAATACTGTTTTGTTGATTTTCGAAAATTAACAACGTGATTTTACTCATTTTCTGAAATGTAGGACTGTGCTATTGATTTCCATGGCTGATTTTCAGAAATCAATAATAACACAATGTTGTTGCTAATTTTTTTCGACAACATTGCATTGTTGATTTTCAGAAATCAATAACATAATATTGTTGTTAATTTTTTTGACAACAATATATTGTTGATTTTTGAAAATTGATGTTGCGTTTCCGAAAATCAACAAAATTATGTTGTTTATTTCCGAAAATCAACAACAAAGTGTTGTTGCTGATTTTTTAGGCAACACCTTATTGTTGATTTTCCAAAATCAACAATTTTTCAAAATATAATATTGTGTTCTTGATTTTCGGAAATCAACAACACGTGTTGTCGAAAATATCAATAACAACACTGTGTTATTGATTTTTGACGACACGATATTGTCGAAAAAATCAGCAACAACACTATGTTGTCGATTTCTTTTGAAAATTAGTAATACGGTGTTGTCGAAAAATTCAACAATAATACTATGCAATATTTTGTTATTGATTTTCGAAAATCAAAGTGTTATCAAAAAAAGCAACAACAACACTATGCAATATCATGTAGCTGATTTTTGAAAATCAATAACATTGTATTACTGAAAAAAATCAATAATATTATGTTGCTGATTTTCGAAAATCAATAACACAGTATTACCGACAAAACTCAACACAACACTGTATGACTGATTTCCAAAAATCAACAATACGATATTACCGAAAAAATCAACATAACACTGTGTTGCCGGAAAAAAAAATCAACAATAATACTGTGTTGCTGATTTTCAGAAACGATGCACCGTGTTATTGATTTTCGGAAATCAACAACGCGATGTTGTTGTTGATTTTTGTTGGCAATACTGTGTTGTTGATTTTCGAAAATCAACAACACGATATTATTATTAATTTTCGAAAATCAACAAGATGTTTTTTGAAAATAACATGTTGATTTTCAAAAATCAACAACATAATATTATTGTTGATTTTCTCGATAACACCATGTTACTATTTTTTAAAAATCAACAACATAAACATAGTATTGTTGCTGATTTTTTTCGAAAATGCATCATCGCGAAAATCAACAACACAATTTTGCTGATTTTCGAAAACGCAACACGTTGTTATAAAAAAAAAATCAATAAAAATACTGTATTACTGATTTTTGAAAACCAACGATACAGTAAAAAATGATTCAGGTTTTTTTTCGGATGAACAATAAAAAAAAGGAAAAAGGGTAAAATGAGAAATAAACCTAGCGAGACTGATGTTTAGACAATTCCAAAAGTACATACGTGAAAGGGAGAGGACGCAAATGTTAGATCTTGAGTGCAAAAATAATATATGTATGGTGGAATATTATCAAGATTCTTTTCAAAAGATTCATGCGAAGGAAATTATATATTAGTTGTTATGAGAGTTATACTTTTGTTACATAAACACAAACTCCCGACACCAACTTTTATACTTGTTAGATCTCAGCACGATCAAGTGTTCACGCGTCTTTCAGTATCCACATAAACACGTTCCGTCCGTCTCACGAACATGTTCCGTCCGTCTCACGAACTCACAAACTTAGAGAAGAAAAACCACCTAAGGTTATGCTAGCAACCAAACTAGGAGATTTCGGCCAAAGAGGAAGAAAGAGAAGAAGAGGAGGAAGAACACAAGTGTTATACACCAACTAAATCAAAACCCCTTTTTGTATTCATTCAATCAATTATCTTAATTATCATTAATTCTCCATTAATCCAATTAAGTCCTTTGGTTTTCATCTAATGCATGATCAATTCAAAATTTACTTTTCCTCTTCCTTGGTGAATTCGAGTTCATCCAATGAATCTAACTCATTGATCCTCATCAATCCGAATTGACTTCATAAGTCTAATTCGAATTAGACTCAATCTAATAGTTGGATCCGTTTGAATATAACTCAATGATCTTCCTTCTTCAATACATAATTAATCTCCATTAATCATCTTTAATAGGTTGGATTTTAGCATATTGGACTAACCATTAACCCAATAAGTCAATCCATATCCATTAACCTAATAAACCTAATCATCTCATAATTGATTCTTAAGGCTAATACTAACAATCGCTTACAAGCACTAGGGTCAATCACTACAAAGATGACACTAATACTTTGGATTAACCCATTATTCTCAAGGTTCATAATACTTTAGTCAAACTAAAATAGTTTTATCTCCAAAATAACATGTTCTTTGTGTGTGACCTAATAGGTTCTCTTAACATTGGCGGTGTCTCTAAAATCATTCCAGATACATAAGCAAAAAGTGGCATATAGCAATGCATCATTACTACCCAAATGACGAAAATATCGAGATCTGATCTAACATTTCCGTGTCTATTATATTGTATGACTCAATCCTTCTATTCTTGATATCTAGATTGATCAATGAGGCATAGATCGTGTCATCCTCTTATCAATCTTTGTGTTTCTTAATCCCTAAATAGACACACTTAATCAAATAAACTCAATATCTCATATTGACTAATTTGAGCATGGTCATGCATTCTTGTGTCCTACTAATCAAGGAGCCCACAGATATCACTTCCATCATATGGAAGGGATAAATCTCATCTACATCACTCACATCCCTGCGCATAATTTATTGCATAACCAGTGATCGACTTTATAGTTCACTCTATTATAGGTGACGTTTGTCGATACCAAAGTATACAACTCCTTATGTAGGGAAACGTAGTAACTTCAGGTCTAAGGACTATTCATACTACTAGTCACTATGAGAATGTTTATGACACTCATATAATGATCCATGAAACATTCTCATGGTGGGTCAATTCAGT
>JBBUKS010386288.1:0-19209 GCA_038050645.1 Hedychium gardnerianum
TTTAATAATTTAAAAAATATTTATATAATAAAAAGATACTTTATAATTAGATAAATACAGTAGTTGCCTCCTCTGGACCTGTTCTGCTTCCCTCTTCTCTGTACCAACAAATCCCCATCAGCCTCTGAATTAAAACACACTTTACAAGCACCTAATAATTGCCCCCTGTTTCCTGCTGCTTGACTTGTGACCTGGAATTCCAATATCATATTAGCGCTAATTATGTCATTATCATCGACCAGGAGTGTTCATGGAAATATGATAAATTGTAGGAGGTTTTGCGTAATGATGATGATGATGGCGGTGGGGTATTAAAATTTGATCCTTTGCTTGCCGGCATATAACTGGCCAGGACTGACGCCTCCGCCGGGGACCAGACGTCAACCGGACCATTTTGCCCTCAGTCCTTGGGGGTATTTGCCATCCGAACCCCGGTGTCGGTAGGTACGAATCTGAACCGTCGACGGAGCCCCCTCCCCGTGCCTCTGCCGTCGGATCGAAGTGCGTTCCCGGGCGGGCCGGCTGGCGCGAGCAGTGACGTGGCGGTCGCCTGTTGCGCATCCCGCGCCCTCGTCAAAGTCGCATTTCGACGGCGATGGCATGTTCGTTATTTCGGGGACTGCTGCGTGTGCTGTCCTGTCGGAGCAGAATAGCGATAAAATCTAAAGCGCGTGAAAATTAAAGTGGCATTCCGCCGTCCGATACCGATTGGAGGTGGAGGGTCGTTCGATGAACCGAGGGAGTACTAGATCTCAGGAAACGGGAAACGGGAAACGCGAACCGGAAACGCGGGGGATGGCGTATCAGTGGAACGAGTAGGGAGCAGCGTCGTCGAAGGGTGCGGTGTAGGGTCTCGCAGAGACAAGTAGCGAAAAGAGGAAAAAGGAAAATAAATAAATAAATAAATAAAAGTACTGCCAGAAAAGGAAGCCGCCTCGTCGTTAAAGCCGGAGTGGTTCTCCTACCCCCAAGCTTTCCTCCTCCGCCCATTTCCTCTTTCTGCTTCTTCCTCGTTGCGTTGGTCCGTGCGATTCTTCTTCGGCTACTCGATTGGGAGCTTGTGGTTCTCCCTTCTCGCAGGATGGCTTTTATATGAAATCTTTTGGTTGTGGCAGTAGAGAGTAGTTGAGGAGCTTTCCGTTGGGGTAAGTTTTGATCTTGTAGGCTTTCGAGTGTGTCCTGCTCCGTTTGGGTTGTAGGAGTTTTATTCTGTTTTGATTCCTTTGGTAAATTTGGCTTCTGTCCGATTTTTGATGTGGTTGTAATAGCTTTTCTCTTTCTATTTACAGGACAGATTTTGGGCCGAGGATTTGAGTTATACTGGTGTGACATAATAGAGATTTGTGCTCGAGGAGTGTAAAGTTTCTGTCAGTGCTAGATCTGTTTGTGTTCCTTGCCGCAGATCTGTGGTTGGGCGGAGAAACGGCGTAGGAGCGCCTTTTCTTGTGCAACGTTAGGGGTGAATTCGGAGGCGGCGAAAAAGAGGTGCCTTTACTCCATCCAGTGTTGAAGGACCAATCTACATCCGTTTCAAGAAAAAACAAGGAGAAGAAGGGGTGCCTTTCGAGCTTCTAGGTTTCCGTTTCACGATGTATGAAAACGTCAAGGCATCGAGGGGCCAGAATAGGGGTCAGATGCTATTGTAGGCAACTGCTCGCATATTTTAGGTGGTAACCGAGGTTTCGTTGGATTTTTGCTAGGGGTTTGTGTGAGACTGGAATTTCTGGAGCTGCGATCAGGCGGGATTCTGTGTGTACTTAAGTCGCCCTTCAACTTGGAAGTGCGAAACGGAACTGCTGCGTCTGTGTTACTTCTTTGAACTTGACCGTGCCTGTTTTCCTTTCTGGAGAGAAATTCTAAACTGGTTTCATGGCTTTGCCGCCATCAAATAGTTCATCCGTTGTGCTCGGATCAGGTTAGAGCTCTTTATTGTCTTATATTTTTTTTATTATTATTACACAATTATCTTTTTTTTCTCTCTAGCGGATTTCTCTTTTCCTTCTCATGGATTTGTTGTTTCGCATTTAATTTTTTTTGGGGCTTTCGGAGATGTTTATCATTCGAAATAGAATTCCTAGATTTGAACAATGAGTAAATTTGTTTTCAGTTCCCAAAATTCTCATTCGGATTTCATGTTTATTGAGGTTGATCTCGTCCTACCTTGGTTTCATTTCTGACCATTTTATGCTTTTACGTTTTCTCAAATACTTCATACTGTAGATCCTTTTCTTAATTAATCTTTTTTTCCTAGACGGTCTTGTTGAGCTAATCTTTTATTCGCAAAATTTTCTGCGACCAATATCACTTATTTGGCTTCTTAAATAATCATCCCTAGACAAATTCTCCTGGATCATTCCCTCTCCAATTAATAGAGTTTAATCTTTTGTTTTTCTTTATAGATAACATCAAATTCACTATATTCATTCATCTACTAACCACTGGGTAATATGATTGTTCTTGGTTTTAGAAGTTACTTTCAATTAGTTCCTGAACGCAGCCCAATTTTATCCAATCAGGTACTTATGGCGATGTCCTGTACCCAGAACTTTGGAAAGCATGTGCAGGACCATTGGTCACTCTACCCCGCGAAGGTGAAAGGGTTTATTACTTTCCACAAGGCCACATGGAGCAGGTATTGGTTGAATTCTTTTTTACTGCTCGACCTCTTTATTTCCATCATTTTCTTCATCACGGAAGAACCATCAAGAACTACAGCCTATCTACTTATTTCTGCTGTTTGAAATTGCCCTTTTCATTATCCGAATCCTGTTCCTGCATGTTACTTGCTGGCCCTTGACTTTCTTTATTTGGGTGCTTTAATAATTGCTAGGCAGGTAGCCTGTAATCCTTTTTTTGAGGCGTACAGTATCTCTGTTTAGCACAAGTGGAAACTTTTATTTGTATTTTCTGTATTAAAACTATGTATTTAAGGTGGTTTATTTACTCAAATATAGAGAAACTGGAGTTATTTCGTTTCTGTTTTTGTTTTTGTAAGCTTGAAGCATCGACAAATCAAGGGCATGATCAACAGATGCCCTTGTTTGATCTGCCATCAAAGATCCTATGCAAAGTAGTCCATGTGCAGCTTCAGGTTTGTCTCTTCCAAGTCATTTTATGTTAGTGTGCCACAGTACCTATGCTCATTCTTCCAGCCTTTTTACCAGCCAAATGAGTTATTTTTTTTATGTGCTAATTTCAGGCTGAAGCAGATACAGATGAAGTTTTTGCTCAGATAACATTGCTACCTGAAGCTGTTGTGAGTCTTTTGCTCATCATCATTTCCTTTTAGATTCTTCCATGATATCAGTAGAAAATAATCATTTGGAAAATAAGAATGACTTGTATAATCTGATTCTTTTACCAATTTGATTATACAAACATTAGATCATTATTTCCAGAATGTTCATAATTTTTTTTACCTTAAAGTGACAGGAAAATGTTATTTGTAGCTTTCCTACCTAATTGTTGTTTGTCCAGCTTTACTTTTGCATCATGTTCTTTCATTCCTTTAACCTATTGTTTTTCCTTTTTGTGCAATCAGCAAAGCGAGGTTACTAGTCCAGATCCACCACTACCAGAGCCAGAAAGGTGCAATATCCGCTCGTTTTGTAAGGTTCTGACTGCATCAGACACAAGTACACATGGTGGTTTCTCGGTTCTAAAGAGGCATGCAGATGAGTGTCTGCCTCTGCTGGTTAGTTGCTACTTTGAGAAATAATTTTTTATTGCTTACTGATTCTTGTCTCAGTTCTTTTAATATATTGATTTATGTTGAAACTTCCTTGTATTTGTCTCTTCAAATTGTTTAGTGACATGTTTTTTTTTGGTGTAGGATATGTCCCAGAATCCACCTTGGCAAGAATTGGTTGCTAAAGATCTTCATGGGATTGATTGGCATTTCCGTCACATTTTTCGAGGTTTCTATGCATTATGCTGATTATTGAAAGTTGTTTTCTTGCTTTGTTCTTATTAATCTTCCTTTTTAATTTGGATCAATTAAAGATTGGAATGTAGAAAATCCATGGAAATAACACCATACTTCTCATGATATTGCATTGTCACAACCCTGTTTGATTTTTCATGATATCAGTTATTATCTGTGTGGAATCATTTTTAGAAAGAGTTTTTGTAGTTAGTAGATGTTTTATGGTTTGCGGCAGTCCTAGTTTATTTTTCAATTGTTAATATTGATTCATATATTTAATCTTTTTATTGATAAGTTACCGCAAGCTGACTTTTGCTAATCTGAGCTTCTCATCTTTCAGGGCAACCTAGGCGCCATCTGCTCACAACTGGTTGGAGTGTTTTTGTGAGCTCAAAAAGATTAGTAGCTGGTGATGCATTTATCTTCTTAAGGTAATAGTTATTTTTTCTGTATTTTGCATATTTTTTCAAATTATTTTCCAAGATTCATCTAATAATTATGCTAAACCCTGATAACTTTGAGAAATAATAACCATGTATTTGTATATTCTTATATTACAGAGGTGAGAATGATGAACTTCGAGTCGGTGTGAGAAGGCTCATGAGACAAATAAATAACTTGCCATCATCAGTCATATCTAGTCATAGTATGCATGTTGGAGTACTTGCTACTGCATCTCATGCTATTACTAGTGGGACTCTGTTTTCTGTTTTCTACAAACCAAGGTTAATTTTTTTTCATTGTTTTACACTTTCCCTTTTATGCACGGACATGCAAAAACATAATTATTGCCTAGTTGAATTACTAAAAAACACGGCAGTGGTTGAGTTATAAAACTTATATTTAATTTTGCAAAATGCTTGGTTCTTCAGCCAGTCTTGAATTTAATTTCATTAAATCTCCTCTTGAATATTTTCTTGATGAAATCAGAAGCAATGATGCATTTATTATTTGATTTGATTTTTACTGCTTGAACAATAAATAAGGATTCCTAGTATTTTTTTTCTTGAAAGAAAAACTGAAGAAATTTATTACGAATGTGTTTATGTTTCAGAACGAGCCGATCAGAGTTCATCGTAAGTGTAAACAAATATCTTGAAGCCCAAAATAACAAATTTTCTGTTGGGATGAGATTTAAGATGAGTTTTGAGGGTGATGAAGCTCCAGAAAGGAGGTACTCTTGATTTTATATATTGTGGCTCTAATATAGTACCCTATTTAACATATAGAAGCAATTTACAATCTTTGATATTTACAGGTTTAGTGGAACTATCATTGGTGTAGATAAGTCATCATCATGTCGATGGACAGATTCAGAATGGAGATCCTTAAAGGTAAGGATTTCGTGTTGCTGGCTTAAGACAAGTTTGCGAAGAATAAATTTATGCTATCAAGCATTGTTAATGTTGATGGACCTCTATATTGCCATTTATTCTTGTAAAATGCTTTGATTTATATGTACAGGTTCAATGGGATGAACCATCATCTATTCCAAGGCCAGATAGAGTTTCACCATGGGAATTGGAACCACTTCTTACAACTACTCCGACATCTCAACCGGTGGTCAGAAACAAACGACCCCGACCGCTGGCTTCATCTGTTCTGACAACTGATGCTACTCCAACATTTGGTAATATTGTTCTACCACACCTATTTTATCTTCTCTATTTGAGATATCTACTTAGTTGGATGCCATTTGACCACATTGGTCCCTTGCTGGAAAAATATATTTTGAGTACTATTTTTGTAGTCATCGTGCGAGCATGGGTGAACTCATATAATGTCGAGAGTCATTGGTCATGCATTTAGTTGTTGCTAGTCATAATGATCTTAGTTATGCTATCCTAATCCTAACCATCATCAAATTGACATTGGAATTTTCATGATTGCATTTAAAACTTGTCCACCATGCCATGTTCTTGAGTGCAATTAGTTTTATGTCTGTTTCTCCACTTTCCCAACCTGCTGAAGTATCGCCTGAATATGCTCCTTGTGGTGTCCATGTAACGCTGCAAGTGTGGACTGGAGTTAAGAGAGCTGTTTTAGATGATCCAAAAATTCAGTCTTGTATTATATATTTTCTAGACGACCTAATTGTTGAACATGAGTTTCATTTATCTTATATAAGAGCAGGTTTAGCACTAGAACTGCTGACTGAAAATCCTCTGGATGAGTGAATTTTTCTTTTTCTCTTGATACAGTGATCTGCTTTTATCAGTGATTCTGTAAGGGCTCAAGTTTTTAAAAGTAATAATTGTTTAAGATGTTTATGGATACTTTATCGTATCAGCCAGTAGTATCACTAAACACTTTTCAACTTTAGTCATATGAACAAACTATATAGTAGTCACCATCTATGATACATACTAATCATTTATGTCAGTAGTCAATTTTCTTCAATGACTTCTTATTTAGTTGTCGCACTTTTGTATTTGTGATATCATCTGCTGAAAACACTCAAACTTTATCATTCACAGGGTTACACAGAGGAAAAGAGATATACGCACCTTCCTGTCAATCACCTTTGTTCACATTGACAACAAAGCCTGGTTCAATTGTGCTTAATGCAAACAATGGGCCATCAGCTGGTAACAGCCCCATGTGCTGGTCCATGAAGACACAAAATCAAATTGATTCCTGCCTGACAGGTATTAATGATGGACAAAGTGAAAGGAAGATGGAAAGTAGTTCAGGCTGTAGGCTGTTTGGGGTCCAGCTAGTTGAGAGCTGGGCAGCTGAAGAAATCTCTGTACCCACTGCTTTTTCTTGTCTGAGAGAGGAACAGCCAGTGACATCTTTGGATGTTGATTCAGATCAACAATCTCAACCATCCAACTTTAACCAGTCTGAGACAAATGCACTCAGCAGTGAGCTTGAGAAGCCATGCATGAGGTCCACTCAAGAATCTCAAAATCGACAATTGAGAAGCTGCACTAAGGTAATCAGAAATCAATATTTTTTCCTTCTTTATCATTCTGGACGACATTAGCAGATTCATATGATACACTCAGATAAAAACTGTGGTGAAATTTTCCTCTTAACATTTATGTGCACTTATTCGACAGGTTCACATGCAAGGAATGGCAGTTGGGAGAGCAGTAGATTTGACTAGATTATATGGATATGATGATCTTCTTCTGAAGCTGGAAGAGATGTTCAATATTAAGGGAGAGCTCTCCAGCCAAATAAAGAAGTGGGAGGTTGTCTACACTGACGATGAGGATGACATGATGATGGTAGGCGATGATCCATGGCAGTAAGGCTCTAAATCCTTCCCTCTTAACTTTCTCATAAAGTTCCATGTTTGTTCTATTAACTCCCTAACAAGCTCTTTCTAACCGTCATGGCAAATTGTTGAACTAATATATCTTTAATGGCATACACTTCCAGTGAGTTCTGCATCATGGTCAGAAAAATAAATATTTACTCATGTGAGGAGGCCAAAAGGTTGACCCCCAAGTCAAGGCTTCCTGCTGCAAGTGAGGTGATTAAGCCTGCATCCAAGAAATCCTTGCCGGACTCAGAAACCACTGATAACAAGCTGGAAGATCAAATGCTGGCTTCTCACTAGGATCACTTGCTTTTGCCCTGCCAGTTCATGAATTTTCCTATGTTAATCATCGAGGCTAGTGCAATCAAATTTGCAAAAAAATTGGTGCTGTTTGTTCTTTTACCTCTAATTGATGTCATCGCCATTGAGTCACTAACAGAAGCAACCAGGAAGATGAAGTTAGAAGGTGCTTTAGTTTAGGCTACATGCTTCTTCTATGGGCTATTTTCTTCTTTGGTTATTCCTTGTAGGTGCGAGAAAAGCCACGACACACCTGCCTCAATAAGTTGACTCATTGCATCATGTCCTGTTCTGGACCGAGGATAATGCATTCTACCCTCATTCCTTCTTTAGTAGCTACCAAATAGATGTACATAGTTAAGGTCTATATCATACTTGCATTACTGCTTTGTCTGATTGCTTTAAGGGGTGGCTTTGTTCAATAGTTTTATGGTGTGATTTACCTGTTATGCGTAGTTATTCAAATAGTTTGTCAACTATGTTGAAATTTAACAATTAAATAAGATAAAAATTCTTGTGGAATTATGATTTCCAGTTATTTCTGTTGTCAAATGGAATGGAAAGCAATTGCAGGTTTGGATGTATCTCTTTGGATATCAAATGGTATTAATGAAAAAAAAAAACTACTGTGGTATTAATGATCATCTTGCGGCATTCACATTGTTTTGTTGACTAATTTTCAACAATTACAATAAAAAAAGAAAGAATCCTTAGAGTTTGCATCAAATGGTTTGGCCTCAACTGAGATTGCATGTCACATATCAAGAACTAGTTCACTAGATTGGGTGCAATAGTTTCTCAGCTTTTCATGCTGAACTTCAATGACATATATCATTGCAATAAGTAAGACTCTAACAATGCCGCTTGGATGTTTTTAGGGGACTCCCGGGTATTCTTTCTGTAACATTCCAATCATGGGAGTCAAACTTAAACTTCAAAGTGAATAGGGTAACATTTAGCCTTTCACCAATTAATATCTGCCTTATTCTTGGCATTGCCCTGCATGGATCCAAGATAAATTCCAAGTCGGTTGAGGATTAGATATTTAGCGAATTGAAGATTGATAAGTCAAGGATCACTAGACGTTTGACATATTCAAGTACTGACGATTTAAAAGGACCAGATATAGATGAGGAAGTTATAGAGTCAAGGCCTCTCAACATTGAAGATCAGGCTTCTTAGCGGCATCTTAGCACAAGAAATCCGAAGGCAGAATCTCTTGGAAAGAAACTTCTAGTGAAGTTGAGAGTCAAGATCACTTGTATAAAGGGGTTACAAGTGAGACTACACTTAGGAAGGGACTTAACCTTAGAAATGATTTGAGTTAAGTATTTAGTCGATTGACACTTGATTTGACTTGTTAGTTGACTCAAGTTCAAATGGAATATCATAGAATATTTTGTTTGATGGTCAGTCAACTAGTGATCAAGTTGAGTTGACTAATAGTGGAAATCTTGGAAGAGAGTCATTGATCTAACATGATCATGTTGCAGGTGTGAGATGACCTAAAAGCTACAATACTTTAGTCTGAAATACTTTAGTCTGATAGTAAGGTTGAGTTAGCTAAAGTTATCATTATGGCTAGAAGGTTGATAAACTCAAGTCAATAGTTTATTGGAGACATAGATCAGTCGTTGGAAAACAAAATGAAGGTTGAAAATAAGGTTGATTTTTTATATAAATATGGGTCAAAGGAGCAATGCGAATACTATTGAAAGTGCTTACTCTCTCTCTTTGTTTTAGAATTCTTGTGCTCTAATTAGTTGCTTTCTTATAACTCTTCTTGTGCGTAACTTTCATCTTGTATGAGAAGAGTATAAAAGTTTTCTTGAAGTGACTCAACAATGAGTCCATGGAGTAGGAAGTGAGGATTTCGGACCATATAAAATCTCTATCTTAGTATATATCTTGTTGTCTTTCATTGTATTTTGTTTTCTGTTGCGTATTGACTTGAATTGTAGACACGAATGAGTAATCAAAAATGCTCAACTATTCACCCACTCTTGTATTGTTATTTCTTAAATCTACTCCTTTAATTAGCAGTTAATCCTTTAGCACTTGATCTGAAAAATACAAAGACTAAATGTAGTAGAATGATAAAAGTAATAAGAGAAGTCACAGAACTAACATAGATGGTTAATGTGGTTTAGACCCTAGGCCTTACTCTATAACTAAACAATTCGTTAGGTGGATCAAGCCTTAAATTCCACTATGAAAGAAATTCCTTGAGAGAGATGGAGGAACCTCGTATAGAATATATTCTTATAAAATAACCAAGAGAAAGATATTACCAAATGTGAGCACCAGAATCCTTAGAATGAGCATAGAGAAATAAATATTTGCTATGTATGAGTTGTGTATTCAAGGTCCCCTTGCACCCCTATTTGTTGGATCATGAATAAAGGCTAGAGTGGGGTGAATAGGCTCTCTCACTCGGTTTCTTGTGTTTGCTCATTGTCTACAAGGTTAGTATGGAAACAAAAAAATATTGAAAATAGTAGATGAAAAATAACACAGCACAAGACAAGATAGAAAATTCAAACCAAACGTAGAGATGTTGTTGGGACTATTGAATGCAACTAGAAGGGGATGAATAATCATTCATCAATTTTCTTTCATCTACAAAGAGTTAGCACAATGAAATAGATAAAAATAAATCAAAACACAAGAACATGAATTAAACCAACATAACATGGTTCATAGTTCCTCTAAGTGCTGCTCCCACGGGTTGGCGCAGTTGGTACCTACATAGGTGGTTACTCCAATAGGTCTTGGGGTCAATTTCAAATGGGTACAAAATGTCTCGCTAGGTGTCTGACTTTCATGATTTACCCTCTTCCAAAGAGTATAGGGCCGTCTTAAAGGGGCCGCTAAAATGACGACTTTACCTTTTATTCTAATAGTTCCTCTAAAAGCCGCTACTTCCATGACCTATGATCCATAGTGATCATTCCTAAAATCCCACTATTTTCCTCCTCTTTGGAATCCTTCCTGAGGCAAACAAAACTCTTACAATACTTATTGATTACAATAACAACAAATATAAAAGAATACAGATGAAATACAAGTAACAAACAATTATACTAATGAAAATTTTCTTTTGTTTGCTTGTTGCTTGCTTTTCTTTGCTTAAGGTTGGTCGTAGAACACAACAACATTCACCTTAAAACTGCCCAAAAAATTTGTTGCAAACCCCTTCATGAAATCAACTTTTATAAACCTCTGCACGAGTATGGAAATTGTTAATAGTTGATGCTCCATTGTAGCATGTTTGAATTTGATCGTTTGCTGCAACTTTATCTGCTCAATGACTGTTTCCTACTTCCCTAGTTTGACATCAATCAACTGATACCATGATACACTAGTCAATTATCTAGTTGACTAGTCCTTAAAATAAAATAAAATAGAAACATTATTCTATTTGCTTATGTTGGTGCCTGAGTCGATTGCTCAATCGACTACTCTACCAATTGACTACTATCAGCATCAGTCTATTGCTCAAACTCTAAATCCATCCAACTCTCAATTTTATAATTTTAGATTCATAGTTGACTGGACTATTTCATCAATGAACTACCAATCCATATAAGTCATTATTGTAAACTTGAACTCTACCAAACCACAATCTCATTATTTTGTGTTCATCATTCAATTGCTACTACATCACTAGTTGGCTGACATTTTAATTTCAGCCACACCAACGTTGAATTCGTGTTGTGCCAAGAGATCCCATGTCTCTAGGACTTTTTTATCAGCCTAGTATAAGTCAGCATTGACTTACTAGGACTTCATTCTTGATTTAAGAAACTTCCATGCTTCTTGGACTTCAATATGCCAAGAAGTCTCCATGCTTCTAAGACTTCACCGTGCCAAGAAGACTCCATGCTTCAAGGACTACACTATGCCAAGAAGCATTTATACTTCTAGAACTTCAACTATCTAACATCCCGTTACTATTGATCTACTAGGACTTCCATTACCATGTATTCAATCCTCATTGATTTACCTTGATTTCCAATATAAGTATATGATTCTCATTGATCTGCTTGGACTTCTTCAACATGCCAAACATTTGGCTCTCCATCACCTTCCTAAACTTCCATCACTTGCCAAACATTTGGTTTACCTTGATCTGTTTGAACTTCCATCACCTACTAGACATCTAGTTTATCTTGATTTGTTTGGTCCATCACCTACTAGACATCAAGTTTATCTTGATTTGTTTGAACTTTCACTATCAATAATTGTTAGATTTCTCTACTGCCAAGTGTTTACTTAACTTTTATGTGCTTAATCTTTTTCTTTGCTAATTTCTTGTTGGACTTTTTATATTATCTAATGTTTAGTTAACTTTAACCCATTTAGACTTCATACACTATCAAACATCTAGTTAACCTTGCCCTATTTGACTCATCTAAACACATGTTCAATAACAAACATATTATTGAAACATCAAAACATATTCCATATCATAGTTATCATTGATTAGGGGCCAATTGTATCGATAGATGTAGCATGGTTTAGTAGTCCCACCCTTCTCTCTTAGACTCCTACTTCATGATTTATGATCCTTTAGGTGGATCACTCCTTAAACATTCCTCTAACTTTTTTACTTCTCGGCAACATGAGGCAAAAAAAACCTTTTACAACTCTTCTTGCAATGGATAGAGACTTGAAGAATAAGAGAAGAAAAGAAAACAAAAGACAAGAAAACAAGGCTTAAAGACTTATTTTTTTGTTGTTGATCACTGGAGTTTGCTTTGTTTCACTGTAGTTATTAACTATGGTCAAGTCCCCAAGGTTGTGAATTTATAGTTGCATCAAATAATCCAGGATCTGTTATATTTCTCACCTAACAATCAATCAATTGGTTTGACCATTAGTCAGCTAGTGCACAAAACATGTGGAAAATTTAATTATTACAGCTCGAGTTTATCTTCCCAATGACTCTTTTCTAGTTAATTTCCTGTTATAACATTAGTCAACTGCTCTGTGGAGACATGTGATTTTCTTTGATTCTGCTTCATTACTATTCAAATGAATAATCGATTGATCTACAATTGAGCCGATTGTTCTCCATATACATATCATTCTGATGAATTCTATTTTGAATCCCAATTGACTGACCAATTGATAGATCATAGCATATTGATATGCCATCAAATCAATTGTTTTGTAGAGACGTATCATTTTGATCAGTTCTATTTTAATTCACATTTAATTGACCAATTGACTGAACATAGTATTAGTTGTTTGATCTAACATTAAGTTGACTATTCTCCAAAGACATATTAGACTAATCATAGTATCAACTGTCTGCACTGTGAACTAACATTCAAACAATAGCAACAACCTTGCTTTTATTTGATGTCGAGTTAATTCTTGTCATTGGTTGATTGCTAACTACATTAGTCAATTGAGTCAAACCTCAGACCTAGAATAGGTTTGCTAGTCGACTGACTAAATCCACTAATCAATTTTGTCAAACCATAAATTTTTGAATATTCTAATAATTTGAGGTTTGCTAGTCGATTAGGTCAAACCACAAATCTCTAAACAATTTGAGGTTTTACTAGTCTATTAGACATGTCCATCAGTCAACTGGATCAAACTAGAAAATTAGAATAAATCAAGATTTAGGATTTGCTAGTCAACTAATTGTATATAGCAGTTGATTCATCTGCCAACTGATTAGATTTAGTTTTAATCAACTAATTACACTGGTTATTCTAATGATTGAATTTCGCCAAGTTGAGTTATGTGCTAGCTCATTGAGTATTAATCACTTAACTCTCACACTTCACTAGAGTTTATTGTTTGTCAAAAGACTGTTGTGCCTATGAGACTTCCCGGTTAAGCATTCAGTCTTCATGATCTTTTAGGACATCAAGACACTATGATTCTAGTTCTCAATCTTTTTGGATTTTTTTACCTAGCATTTAGTCTTCCTGACTTACTGAGATTTCAAACCATCAAGAATTTGGTTCTTAATTTTTTTGGACTTGCCTAGCATTTGATCTTTTCATCTTATCAAAAAATAATTAATCAGGTCGGATAACGTCGGATCTGGAGTGACCGGTCTGGTCCCACGGAAGTTTCCCACCGGCCACAAGGATAAATCGGGAAGCGTTAATGAAGGCTCATCCAAATGATCAATATTCTTAGATCCGCTTCTTATTGGAGGGAAAATTCTCTACAATATGTCGTAGCTGAAATTCGAACTTTAAATCCTTTGATTATTCATTGAAGGACCAAACTATCATATCATTACCCCGAGACTCTTTTCATCTTACCAAGCATCTAGCTCTCATGAACTTACTTGGATTTCCACCAATTGCACTTGCAAATAACTATCAAGTTCTCTGCACCTACATACTTATACACACGTGAGATCTTGACTCAAACATCAAAATCATATGCAATTCCACGTGTTTAGGAATATGACTCCACTAAAATTATTTATAGTAATAAGGGTGCATTCAAATGAAAGATAAGATAATTCATTTGAATAGCTTCTATTTAGAATTAGTTGATTCAACTAAGTGACAGGCAAATGATATATAGATAAAATAATCTTATCACCCAATGATTAGTATTTAATCAACCAAGTCTTGCATCTAGTCTACTGATAGCATTTCTAGTCAACTCAATATGCATCTAGTAGACTAAGTTCGATAAGATCATAAGTTATCTGCTAATAACTTTTATCTTTAGTTGACTCCATTAGAATCTAGTTGAGTCAACCATGATCAGTTGACTAATACTCATGCACTCAACATAGCTATCAAATATAGTTAGCTTATCTTGTCTAACGATCACATCATTTGACTTAATAAGCAATCAGTTGACTTAAATCAATCAAAGACCAAGTCCAAACTCAAGCACAAGATTCTAGTTATCTAGGCAATCACCCTAGCATCCTAATCTACCGAGACAAACATCAATCAACTCATTCTCAAATTTTGCTCAACTTACACCTCACAAGCTCTCTCAATCCTCCAAAATTGAGTTCATGCTTAGACAATGACTAAGAACTCATGTTCTCCTGTCGAGGCTCTCAATCAAACCTATCTAACTCGAAGTCGTGAGCTCAAAGATTACAAGTCACATAATCTCTTATAACTCATTGTCTTTTAGTTGTCACAATTTTACATTATCGAAGAGTCCACCTTCCATCAGATCCCCAATCCCTTGATGCACTAAGCCTATGGCCTGCTCCACATCTCATCCTTCACTTTCTCCTACGAAGTCCACATCTTACGACTCCTATTAAAGTTGAGAAACCAACTCCATTATCCTTGTCCTATTGTCTTGTGGATGCCTCATATCATCTTTTTTTGAACTCCAATAAATCTCTTGAGCCTTGAATTGAACCATCTTGGTTGCTTCAAGTCAACATCATAACTTGACCATGTCGTGTCACAAGCTCTGCGAACTTCATGTGCATCTTACCAAGTCCCTCCAAACTCCACATACACATCAGTAACATAAGTAAATACCTAATTTAAATTTTTTGTCAAACATATCAAAACATGTCAGTCGAATATGATCAGTCAGGGTTTGATTGCACTAATATTTTGTTCTTGCAATTTCAAGGCATATGATATATTAGCTTAATTATAGGTTAATGTACAATACAAACACACTCTATAAAAAAATAATGTTAATACAAGGATATAATATGGTGGTTCAACCCCAAGTCCTATTCTATGACCTTCTAAGTTGTTAGGTATCTCACTTAGAAGTCCCCTACAATTGAAAAAAAAAGTCTCATTCCAAAAGATAAAGAAACCTTCTACAAAAATCCTTGTTTTTCTCTTTTACAAAGAACAATAATGCAGGCACAAGAGAAAATAATAACAAAAAAAAATTGAACCTTTCGAGAGAAGAATCTCCTTAGAGGTCGCCAAGAGCACCTCTAAGCATGAAAAACTAATTAGAGAGCGAATATTTAGAGCATGTAGTTGAATATGAATTATATATACAATTGATCTTTTCTGAAGTTGTCTCACTCCCCTATTTATTGTCATAGTTTGGATGATTTTAGTAGACTCAATTGTTCCTTAGTTGATTGAAATATCAAACTCAGAAGCTTATCTATAACATCTATTTCTTCTTCTCTCAACTCAAAGTCCTTCCAATCAACTCAAATCATTATATATCGGCTCCAACTAACATTAGTCATTGGATAAATAACACAACTTTTCATCTCAAGACTGTTTTTAGATGACTTGACATATTTTTTAGTTGACACGATTAGATAAGTTTGTGACCTTTTTGTTAGATGACTTTGTCCTAGTCGATTGGATCTCTAGTTAGTTGATTCATTTCGATAAATTCATGACTACAAACTTTATCTTCTAAAAAAATAAATCTTGAGTGATTCAAGACCATTGTGGTCAACTAAACTCCAATTAGTCGACTAAAACAACTTTAGTTGAATGATTATATTTTAATGAGTCAAGTCAAAATAAAATATTTATGTTGGTAAGCAAACCATCTACAAATGACTAACAAGTTGACTCAACTATTCAATCATCTGAAATACCTTTTAATCGACTGAATATATTCGAGTTTGAACTTATTTGTTGACTTTGATCTAGAATACTATTGAAACAAAAGATGAAATCGTTATCTTAATGATCCTTCCAGGACGGCCCCACACTTTCTGGAAGGGGATAAATGAGCATTTGCTCTAGCACAGTGATCCTTTACGTGAAAGAGATCTTAATCTAGAACACTAATTCCTTGGTTGAGTACATATTAAGTATAAAATCTACCTAAAATCCAAAATTACATTCACTCTTAATCTGTCATCTCACATATCTTTATGGCAATACTCCTCACCCTCAAGTCCTTCTCGATCTAGGTCTCTAAGCATTCAAACCAACATCCTCTTGATGTGTGCATCTAGTTGACACTTGTCAAATCATGAGCTGCCTACTCCACAATCATTCTGTCGAAGGTCCTACTCTAGGTCCTTAATTTTCAACTTATAAGGAGTCCTCACCTTCGAGTTTTCTTCAACTTTTAAGGAGTCCTCACCTCTGGGTATTTTTTTAAAAAATTTTCCAGACACTTTTAGACTTCCGACGATACCTGTTGGAGATCTTCATTTACTGAGCACATCTTGAATTTCTTTCATGTATTTTGTATTTTTTTCCTTTATCATTTGTCAAGTATCAAATTAATCTTCACCCACCTAGATTTCTATTTTTATCAAGTATTCCCTTGATCTATTTGGATTTCTTTATTCCATTTTCCAAGAAGTTCCTCATCAAATTCCTATACACACTTGACACTCATTAAAGTAAATTAAACTAAGTCTAACTTAAACACTCTGGCACATGCAAGTTAAAGATTGTATATAATAAATTTTTCTCTGAGACTAATATTGATGAAATTTTTGTGCATGAAATTATTTTTTATTATCATAACATAAAATTTAATGATCGACACTCTACTTGGTTGACTTAGACGGGCATTAGCATGACTAAAGCTCTTACAGAATGGTGCATTGTGCCTTAGCATTTATAAGAAAAATGGTACTGAAAGTTATGACATTGGTTGGTGACCATACCTCTCACATGAAGTTAAGTATATCTCTTTTAAATGTTTCTAATTCCTAATATCCTTGTTGTGAATTTTATAATTTTAAGTTTTCATAATATATATATAGAGAGAGCTTTGATAGCCTACACACCTTATACTGCACAATCATATGCACCTGCTGAGGTGATATAATCCTGATCACTGATCATATCACATATATTTTGATCAATGATGTGCAGGTGACCACTTCAGCAGGTGCCCATGGTTGTGCAGGCTAACATAACTCTCTCTCTCTCTATATATATATAATAGCCCGCAAGGATATGAGCGACGGTGGGTAACATCCGATGTGGACGATCTGACGTAGCTAAAATCTTTTTTTTTTTAAATTTTCCTCTCTCATCTGCATGTAATAACTCTTTTTTCTCTCTTTTCATTTGCATGCAAGATGATGCTAATTTATAGAAACCAACATCAGTACAAAACCAACACTAAGAACTTTGGTACTGATTTATACAAACCAGCACTAAGATGGTGCTGATTTGTACAAACCAATACCAAAGTTCTTGGTGCTAATTTGTATTGGTGCTGGTATAGACCAACATCACCTTGGTGCTGGTTTGAATTAGTGCTAGTTTTTATAAATTAGTACCACATTACAAACCAATACCAAGGTGGTGCTGGTTTATACAAACTAGTACCAAAGTTCTTAGTACTTGTTTTTATAAATCAGCATCACCTTGCATACAAATCAAAAGAGAGAGAAGAGAGTTATTGCATGCAGATGGGAGAGAAATAAAAAAAGGGTTTTGGCCACGTCAGATCATCCACATCGGATGTCGCCCATCGCCGCCCATATAAGGGTGTGCATGCTATCATTTCTCACACACACATATATATATATCCTGCCTGACGCTCCGTGCATGATCGTGAGTGATGCGTTGATGTGGCTGCACCAGCTCAATTTTTTTATATTATTAATTTTTTTTATTCTCTCTCCCCTTCCAACCTCCATTCAAAACCCTCACTTGACTTCACCACCTTCTTTTTTCCTTTCCCTCTCAAAAATCAAAATATTTTCAAACCCTCCCCCTTTGAGATCCCTTGCGTCGACAATCACTGTCTTCGCCGATCAACTCCTTCGGTGCCGCCTCGTCTCACATTGCTCTCGCTCCTGGCGGCAATGCCCCTTATACTCGTCCGACATAAGCAAAACAAAGTCAATGCACAGTAGCTTCTCAGACGGGCTGGTAGGTCGCCAAACTATCATTGCAAACAAAGTCGGTGGCTCCGCTACCACCCTTTCCCTCCATTCTCAATTGTGAGCCCATCCCTTCCTCTTCTTCCAGTATCTATTTTTCTCTCTGTACAAAAATTTTGATTAGAGTTTATGCTACAACGTACAAGCCCTTACTTAGTTGCTACACGTTGTAGTAGTTACTTGGATAGTAACTGCTACAACGTTGTAGTAGCTACTTAGATAGTAGGCAGCTTCTACAATGTGTACCATTGTGTAGCATCTACAACGTGTAGCAGCTACGTGTATAGTAACTGCTACAACATTGTAGCAACTACTTGGACAGTAATTACTATAATATGTACCATTGTGTAGTAGCTACTTGGACAGTAGATAGCTGCTACAACTTATAACATACGTTGTAGTAGCTACTGTTCCATAGTTGCTACAATATTGTATCTGTTGTAACCATGTTATAACATCTACGATAATTGCAAATGTTATAACGTTCCTATTCCTATAAAACTAGTTGAATTATCATTTTATTTTTTAAAACTAACATTGTAATATATGAGTAAGATAATAAGCCATTTGTTTATAGATTTAAATGATGTCTACTGCTTCAACCTCCCACAGAAGCTCTACTTCTCATTCATACCGTAAGAAAATACAATGGAAAAGCAACGTTCCCCAGTTTAACTCGTTCATAATAGCACTAGAACCAAATGACCGACAGTTGGAGTTGTTAAGTAGGAGCCCATTTGTCTGGGCCCTAGACATACCACATATTGCAAATATCAGAGGCGTTGCCCAAAATATGTTTGGAAATTGGGACTACGAAGCTAAGTGTTTCATCTTTCAAAATCAGAAGATTAGATTCACAAGAAAAGATGTTGCATTGATTCTAGGACTTCCAGATCATGG
>JBBUKS010387041.1:0-19205 GCA_038050645.1 Hedychium gardnerianum
TCCACACGTTCTCGATGTTCCTGAGGCTCCCCGTGTGCCATCCCTTCTTGTTAAGAAACTTCAACGCCATCTCCTCCTCCGACTACCGATTCTCTCCTCTTGGGTTTCTTTCCCAACCCTAAATATATCGCCTTTCCCCTCAATTTCCGGAATTGGAAACAGATTGAGATGTGGGGGAAAAAACGAATTTCCACTCGCAAAATATATATATAGGTAAGTAATTAAGTCACGTCTGTACGGATATTTTTCATAGGCTTTAACCGCTTTCTTAAATAATCTTTCAAAAAAAATTGTAATTTTTATGTGCCAACATTTATTAATTACTGATTTTTTTTTAGATGTTAGGATGACGGAAAATGATTGAAAATTAAGGAATTTAAGTTTATTCAAATTAAATTTAGGAGAGGGTCAAAGAGAATTATTTTGATTTAAAGGGATTTTGACCCCTTTTTTTTGTTAAAATTCATTTATAATTAATTGGAGTCTAAAACCTTGACGAGTTCGATAATCATGCCACGTTGACCAAACTTAGTTAGGCATTTTTAAAAAGTAAACAATTATAATTTCCTCCATTAATTTTTATGAACATCTAAAAATTCATAGTCGACCATAGAACTTACAAAAATAACTAAAAACGTTAAAAGAAGTTTGATAATCAAGTGGGACTAATCTCTCACTCGTACTTAGATGACCTCAAACTTTATATATAGTTAATGAGGAAGAACTCGAAAAATTAGTGTTCCTGCATCGCATTGTGATTTTTAAGAAGACCTAAGAAAAGAAACAAGGACAGAATCAAAAAATTTATAATTCTAGATTGATTTCGG
Organism: Hedychium gardnerianum; assembly: GCA_038050645.1. Taxonomy (NCBI): domain Eukaryota; kingdom Viridiplantae; phylum Streptophyta; class Magnoliopsida; order Zingiberales; family Zingiberaceae; genus Hedychium; species Hedychium gardnerianum. The sequence goes on from JBBUKS010387041.1 coordinate 828, forward strand.
GTGGATCAAAAGCTCCCGAACTATCTTTTTTTCTTTCACGTGTTTTTTTTTCCACTGCAAATTTGATTTACAAATCCTCTTCTACAAGGGTGAAGTCACGTGTAAATATACCTGGGCTTCAGCTCGGGATGATTAAAAAAAATTTTTTAAAAAACTTACTGTTTATTATATATTATTCAATTTTTTTTATTAGTTCGGAGATTTATTTGGTATTTTTCGTTTAATCCGGATATTTTATAAATTATGTCTTCGCCATTGCTCTTCAACATTGTCGGCCGCTGGGCTAAAGCTCGAGTAGGACGTGGCTCCGCAGGAAGACCTTGACAGATCCAATTCCAATAAAATTAAGAAAAAAACACAATTTATCTGCTGCAATAATCGTCACCAATGTGGTCTGTTACCAAATATCTCTCCAAACAGGAGACTTAAAACTTAATTCTGCACGTAATTGCAACTTTTGTTTGTTTGTTTGCTTCCGAATCTCTTCTTCTTCCTCCTCTTTCCATCGATTGATGTAGAGCTTTCCGGGCGAACGTTTCGTCTTTTGTCCCACAATATAGAGCTTTCCCAAATTAATTACTGTTCAAGTTAATAATTATTTATAATTTATTTTTCTTAACTTTAAAAACAGACTTTGAGCGTTACCATCAGTTTTTTTTGCCACCATGTGGAGCTCTGCAGCTCCAGTGCGATCTCGTCTAAATTATCATTTGACTACGTTAAGTGACTGTCTGAAACTCGTAAACATTCTTGATTAGCGTGTCTAATTACAGCTCTAAAAGCTGAAACCAGTAGTTCGAATCTCCACTGACCTCGTTTGGCAGAGAAGACACTGAACAGAGATGCGAAAATGTTTTAACGATCCGTTCCCTTGTCCTGTAGTTTTTATTCACCAATCAAGTCAACGATTGCATCGGTTTCTCTATATTACAGATAATGCAGGAAGCAGTGGCCGCATAGATTGAGTCGTGTCTTTCATTTTCGATCCATCAGCGCCATTTTTAAAAGAGGGTAGCCATTCGCCCCTGCCAGAAGCTTCCACCCTTTCTTCGTGTTCGGAAGATTTGACAATGAGCATCCGTGCTTGGGAATCCGTAAACTAATCCCTTCTGCACACGGTGTGGATTCGCGCTATCAGAAAAATTAATCGAGACGTTTCGGGATTTGGAACTTTTATTGAGAAAAATTAAGGTTCTGCTGCTGCTCTGTTTTTTATCACAAAGCAAAGCCATTTCTTTCTCCATTTGTGAAGGTAAAAATTCAGTTTTTAACTCTCCAAGTTTGAATTTTCAGTACCTTCTTTTCTGCATTTCTCATCAAATAAACCTCAAGAAGAAAAAAGAAAAAAAAATGAGAGAGAAGTTAATTAGATGAAAGACAAGCACAGCGTTCGAGGCATGAGGGTGGTGGCATGTAATATTGTCAATGGCGGTGCTTCCCTTATTCTGCGGCTCCAAAACCGGCTTTTAATGGTGTGCCACTGTGGGAGATGAAGTGAAGATAACGCAGCGAGGGCTCAAATCATGTGGTGAACCTTGGCACTCAATCCTTTCTTATCTCAGTGCACATCATTCTAAGCTATATAAGCCTGAGCTTTGCTTTGGCACAAGATCCTGTGTTCCATCGGCGTCCTCAAATCCTATACTTCCTCGCCATTCACTTTCAGATTTAAAGCTCATTCCAATTTCTCTGTCCGTTCAGGGTTCTCGTTTTTTACTTGTTTTCTCCTTGTCAGATCCTTTCTTAAGTTTCTAACGTAAATTAGCTTAATTAATTAATGATTATAAACAGTTGCTGATTCAGGTGCTTTCCACTTTTCCTCCTCCTGCCAAGTATAAAGCATTTTCTTGAAATCAAGTTAAAGTCTGGAAATTAATGCTCGATTCTCAGAGTCAATAATTTGACATATGGTGGGTATTCGCCTTCCCTTATTTTAACAAAAAGGACAATACTTAATGAGAGATTCCAATCTATTTATACCTAATATTTTTATCACATATTTGATCAATCAATCTGATATCTTTCTTTACACAGATTTTGGTTTCCTTAGGTTCGCCTTGTATTCAACATTTCTTTCCTTATTCATATTTGTTATAATTGCCAAAAGGCAAGGTTCTAGTATTCCTCATCCATCTTTCCACCATTTTCCTTTTACCAAAAGACCTTCTTTCTTTTAAGAATGATAATATATAGTTTCTTTTTTCTTCCCTATTTTTTATTATTTTACTGACCAGAGAGCATTGAATAGTTGCTTTTTATATAAATAAAAATATTATGGTAATTAAGAATTTCTTGTACGGTAAATTATCGAGTTAAATCTCGCAAAATATTGATCAAGATCAACTTTCTTTATTGGTCTCGATTCCGCCAACCTTTCGCTCTAAAATCCCATTCTCCATTTCCAGTGGTTCGTCGTCGACGATGGAGCTCGTCCGTTCTCCCAGCACGCGGAGCGGCGGCGACGTCGAAGGCACGAACAACGACCACGTGGCCATCAAGTCGTCGGCCGGAAAGACGCGCGCCGTCCACAAGCTCGCCTCCTCCCGCCTCTTCCCCGCCGTCACCTGCCTCCAGTTTTGCTTCGTCATCTACGCTACCTTCCTTCTCTACTACATGAGCCCCTCCGTCGACCTCCGCTCCCGCGCAGATTTCTCCTGGGCCACCCGCATCGCCCACCAATGGAAGCACTTTATCGTCAACCCCAACGTCGTTGCGTCCTCCGCCCTCGCGACCGACTTCACCCCAGCCGACGTCTGCGAGTCGGAGAGAATCGAGTTCGTGCAGAAGAAGTCTGACGACGCCGTCATGATCAAGCTTAAGCGCGAGCTCTACGACGAGGTGTTGGCGTTCCAGAACAAGAACGCCGGAACAGAGACTCTGCCGGAGCTGCTTCAGATGCCGTCACGATGGAGCCGGGCGGGGAACGATTCCCGGAGGGTGACAGTGATTCTGAACCACTTCAAGCGGAGGACGCTCTGCGCGCAGCTTGACTCTCTGCTTAACCAGACGCTGCCGTTCCACCACTTGTGGGTGCTGTCCTTTGGCAGCCCAAACGAGGCGGTGTTCCGGCGGATTGTGGAGAGCTACAACCATTCTAGGATCAGCTTCATCAGCTCGAGCTACGACTTCAAGTACTACGGACGGTTCCAGATGGCGCTGCAGACGGAGTCCGACTTTGTCTACATCCTCGACGACGACATGATTCCCGGCCGGCGGATGCTGGAGATTCTGACGCATGTCGGGGGGACGGAGAAGTATAAGAACTCTGTTTTAGGGAGCATTGGCCGGATTCTGCCGTTCCGGCAGAAAGACTTCACATTCCCGAGCTATCGCAAGTTCCGCTCCAAGGAGGCCGGATTGTACCTGCCGGATCCGGCTTACGATATCACAGTTGATAGAACTGTGCAGGTGGATTTCTTGTCGAGTTCCTGGTTTTTATCTGCGGATTTGGTGAAGACTCTGTTCGTGGAGACGCCGTTCACTTTTATGACAGGCGAAGATTTACACCTCAGGTACCGTATTAATCAAATGAAATGAAATCAAATCAATCTTTCGTTATCTAAAAATTGATGAGGAAAAGAGATCTGAGATGTATTTAAAATGTGCAGTTATCAGCTTCAGAAGTACAGGAACGCAGGCTCCTACGTGCTCCCCGTCGATCCAAATGACAAGGAGACATGGGGCGACAGCGAGCACAGACTGGCCTACGTTTCTGAGACCACCGTCATCTTCAAGGACGTCGTCCAAGTCCGCGACGATCAATGGTGGCGCGCCCTGACCACCGGCTACGTAACTCAGTGGGCTACCATGTACCCGCAAAAGATAGATGTCCTCTTCTACGCTCACTCTCCTGCCGAAGTGAGAGCACTCGCTCCGCTCCTCGAGAAGTTCCGCACCACCGTGGGAAGGAAATCCTACATCGTCGTCTCTGGCGGCAGTTACTGCTCCTGCGATGAGACAGTCTCTGTTCTCAAGTGGCCCAAGAATGTATGCAAGGAAAGGAGGTTCAAGATCTTTGATTTAGAAGTCGGAGCCCTTTCAGGCGTATCGAAATCGGATGTCCCAGTGGTGCAGGCAGTGTACTCGAGCTTGAAGGGGCTTCTCAAGATTCACAATCCCAGCTTGCTGATCGCTGTCGATGACATTGATCAAAATGTTAAGAACGCGCTAGAGAATGCTTGCGAGGGGAGTGCAAACGGGACGGCCCTTGTTCTTCTACCGAGGCGAGCGGTGCCGAAGGTTTTGTGGATGGCCGATCTACGACCCACAGCATTGCCGAGTAATTAAAAAGCTCCTGCATTGATTAAAATTATAAAAAATATATAATTTTTTGGCGGGAGAATTAAGCATAATTAGCTGGATTTGTGATTTTGCAGACTGGAACCGGATGCGGATCACCGTGAACATCATCACCCAGAACCGCGCCACCTCCCTGCAGCGGCTCCTGCGGTCGCTGCAGAACGCGTACTACCTCGGCGACGAGGTGCGGCTCACCTTCAACATGGACAGCAAGGTGGACGAAGCGACGCTCCAACTGGTGCGCTCCTACTCGTGGGCCCAGGGCCCCAAGCAAATCCGGCGGCGCATCATCCAGGGCGGCCTCATCCGCGCCGTGAGTGAGAGCTGGTACCCGTCCGACGACGACGAGTTCGGCCTCCTCCTCGAGGACGACATCGAGGTGTCCCCCTACTACTACCTGTGGATCAAGTACGCCCTCCTCACCTACCACTACGACCCGCAGGTGTCGCTCCCGGAGCTCTCCTCCATCTCGCTCTACACCCCGCGGCTCGTCGAGGTGGTCAAGGAGCGGCCCAAATGGATCGCGACGGAGTTCTTCAAGCAGATCCACCCCAACACGCCGTATCTGCACCAGCTCCCCTGCAGCTGGGGCGCCGTCTTCTTCCCCAAGCACTGGCGGGAGTTCTACGCCTACATGGGCGCGCGATTCACGGAGGACGCGAAGCAGAACCCCGTGCAGATCCCCAAGTCGCGGACCAACGGGTGGCAGGCGTCGTGGAAGAAGTTCTTCATCGACATGATGTACCTGCGCGGCTACGTGAGCCTCTACCCCAACTTCCCCGGCCAGGCCAGCTTCTCCACCAACCACATGGAGCCCGGCGCACACATCAGCGCCAAGGACAACGTCGTCAAGCACAACAAGGATGACTTCGAGGTGCCGCTCATGAGGGATGACTTCACGCGCCTGCTGCCGGCGGGGAAGATGCCTCCGGCGTCCAGGCTGCCGGTGATCAATCTGTTCAACCAGGCGGTGTCGCTGAAGGGGCTGAGGGCGGCGGGGGCTAAGCTGGGACAGGATGTCATCAATTGTACCGAAGTGGAGGTCGTCGGAGTCGATCATGGCACAGGCCTACCCAAGAATTGCGCCAAGTTCTGATTTGGTTTTAGGCAGGTAAATTTTTTGGTTTGTTGATGAAGACGAAGAACTGAATTTGTAAAGATCGTTTTGCCAAAAGTGGCTTTTTTCGATCAATAACAGGGAAGTAATTAATTACCATTGAATGCTGAAAAAAAAAGAAGTCTTAAAAGATTGATAAATAGTAAACGAATTATATTCTCCCCAAAAGAAAATGAACGAACTATATCTCTTTTGTATTGTCTTAATACTTTTTTATTTTTTTCATAAAATCACACTAACCATGAACAAACATAATGTTAATTTGTAAAATATGAGGGTGGAATATAATAAAGGAAGAAAAGTTGGGGCAAAATGAATATAATCTAAGGAAGAAAGAACACGATTTCCTTTGGCCCTAACGAGAATCACGCTATTGCCTCGATCTCCTCCTCGAAATCAACGCCTCCATTCTCTCCTCCTCCATCCGTCCTCCCAACATCTGAAACAATGAGCGGCAGAATGAACTGGATCGTCCGGAAGATCCATCTCTACAACGTCACAATGGGACTCTACATGCTCGATTGGTGGGAGCGATACCTCTTCAGTATCCTTCTCTGAATTCTAAGTTTTACTGCTTGATTACTTGAAACAAAAAGAAACTTCTTCGACTCGTCTTTAGCCTTAACGGGATTAGACACATTGATCCTTGTATTGCTCTGGTTCGTCTTCTACAATGGTTCCAGATCGGCCACAGAATTCTACTATGGGTATGCTCTCCCTTCTCGTTTTTACAGCGTAAATGTAGATTGAATTTCATATTTGTGCAATGCAGGAGCCGCTTGTCATTGTCTCCACTGATGCACTAAAATTCATTCTATGAAATTTTTGGGTTATGTTGGTGGGTAGAAAGAATAAAAAATGTTCACATTCTGGTTTTACGAATAGAGATATTCGTCGGGATGATATTCTGCTAATTTAATGGGCAATGAATTCTTTCAACAGTATCATTTATAAACACGATATAGTCTCGGGATAAGATGTCGTGGTTAAGCTATCCAATGATAAATTAAACAGTTCGAGACTCAACTGCTCAGTTGCGGTGTATTATTGGAATTTTTTTTTCTTAATGGATAGCGAACTTAAGAATGATAGTCGTCAGGATAGGTCTCCACATGTGCTTCCCGATTTACTCTAATAGTCGGTGAAAAACTTTCGTATAGTCGGGCCGGTCACTCAGGATTAGTCGAGCTGAAGGCTTAGATATATGATGTCAATTTAAAAAATATATAAACATGATATAATTTCTATATACGTAGCTAGCGTTGATATCTTGAAAAAGAATGACTAAGAGAAGAAGAATAAATATTGAAATTTTATTTTTTATTTTACATTGCAATAGGTTGTTTTCAAAATTCGAATCAATAATAATTTTATCGTTGCATTAAGACTCTCCTAATTATTTCCTATACAATGAGAAAATATATAAAAAAAGAAAGACAAGTATTTTTATTCACTTAGAAACAAATTTATGATATAGTCACTATAAAAATATTGATGGTAGAATTTATAATAATACTAAGAAGAAGCAGAAGAATAATTGAAGTTTCTGCAGAAGTGTGATTGACTGATTGTAATGTTGTTTGAGATATAGTGTGCTTGTGACTTGTGAGGAACTTATCAATTGGGAGCTTAATACTCTATTCATTATTCGATAGTCTTGTTTATTCATCAATTGTGTTTTTGTGTTTGTCATTACGAACGGACTAATAATCAAATAAAAATATGCTCACTAATAGAATATTAAGTTAATGAAGGGAGTTAACAAGAATTAAATAATTATTCTAATCTCACTGGGAAATTTTCATGGGATCGGATTAATGAAAAAATTTCGTAAAATTGAACCGATTACTCATATGATTAGTCGGAATAAGTTGAATATCTTATATCAATTAAAAAAAGTTATTTCAGAGGGTATAGAAGAAAAAATTAGGATTAGTACATTTTTTATTTGGTTCATAAAGTAATAATTTTAGCACATACGACTATATATTCTGAGGATATGGAAAAAGGGGACGCTACAGTATTGAGAGGGAATGAACAATTTCATTAGAATTGATATTTTAGGTTCATTTTGTAATCAACACAGGAATGAACTTTAAGTCAGAATTCATAGGGAATGGAGTTAAATCCTACCTTTTATTATTTTGGTCTTTACTGTTTAAGGTACATATAAAAGTTATTTATTTTGACCATCTTCCTTGAACAGAACTAGTTGGTGGTAATATATTTTACCTGACTATTCTAATACATCTACCTTTTTCTTGGATGTTGGATCTTGTTTTCTTTTCTGTGTTTTCATATCTCTCGTATTTGTAATGGTTCTACCTATGAAAGTCTAGCATTTCTGATCCATCTTTTATGTAATCAGCCATGTTAAACCCAAATTCAACGGTGGTCAAAGTTTTGCAGTCCAAGAAATAATCTCACGAAGGACGTGGAACTAGAAGAGATATGGTTGTATTGTATGATCAAGTGTTATAAAGATGTTAACGTTATGTATGACATTTACTATTACCTTATGCACGGTGATGGATGCATGCAAGTTCTCACGGGATGACCTATTGGCTAATGCATGAGGTATTGTCATAATGAGGTCTAAGGGTTAAATCCTGGCTAGTAGCCAGGTTCCTACCCCCTTATGCACTAGTCATTGTTCGGACTGGCTAGACTAGCCCCCGTGATTTACCTCCTCCGTGTTGATCTTAGGACGGACTGGCGGGGACGCTGGGGGCGAACGTTTCGCCTTTTGCCACAGTGATGGATGCAGGCAAATGTGTTTGGATTATTTTGATCATGTATGAAATCAAGTGAAGGTTACATATTATAGCTCTTTTTGTTCTGTATGCTTTCGCTAGATAAAATCATTGCATTGCTCCTTACCGTTTTACCTCGAGCGATCAAGAAGTGTTCATCCTGTTTTTGATCCAATTGTTACTGTTATGCTCAAGAAATATATTCTCTTTTTTCTTCACTTTGCTGGGGTTTTAGTTTATATAAAGTGAAGCTTGCAAGAAACAGCTGGTTTTTCTTATATAACTGCAACACTATGGTAGTCCCAACGACGGTTCGGAAATATTGACTCTTAATTTTAATTTGGTGGCTACGACAGGACAGTTCATAATTGTTAGTTGTAGTTTTATTATAGTTCGAGATTATTATTTATAATTTAAAATATTTAACAATTTATAAATGTGAAAAAATAAAAAATAAAAGACATTCAAACTTATTTAAATTGTTGATGTATTCTTTTATAAATAAAAAGAATTAAAATAAATATAGTCCTTTAGTTACCTTTATTATACTTTGTCTTTGAAAATTATATTCCTTATATTCTTTTTATATGGTTTCGTCCAATTATCCAATAACATTTGAGCTTTTAAAGAAAATAGATCATCTTTTATTCAAAATATTAGTTCTCAAAGTAAATATTTACTCTATAGTAATGATTGATATCGGACAAACTAAATCTTTTTTGCTAAAATATAGAGGATATGATAATTTTGGATTTTCTATCACGATCATAAAACATATGATAATCTATTTCACTAAAATTAAAGAAAAATATATTATAATTCTCAAGTTCTAACTCTATTTTATAATTATCTTCGCTTTTATTATAATTATGTATCATGTACCACTATTTGGTAATTGGATACTAATATTTTTTTTTCACAAACATAGATGAGATATATATTTCCATATAAGTTTTATATATCTTTTGATAATTTTATAAGTTTCATAATAATCTTCACTATATATAAATTTTATATTTGACAAACTATTATTGAAATATCATAAAAATCTAATAGTCTCTATAACCTCAATTAAGTTAGGTATTCAATGGATAAAAAAAATAGAATAACAACATCAATGAGTAACTTATTAAAAAAATTAATAAATTTAATAAATTAAAGATGAAAAAATAAATAATATAAAAAATTAAAATAATCTTACAATAATTTTTTTAATAGTTTTACTGTCATATTGTGGACAAGTCTGATTCTATAGGGTTTGTGTATCGACTAATCAATCAGGTTCAAGATATTTTTTTTAAGTATAAACTATAGTGATAAGGATCTAATAAGATTATATTTGAAATCTGAATGGTGGATAGAAACTTTTGAAAAGTTTTCAAATGAATAGAATAAAAATAGAATAAATAAAATACAATTTCCATAATTAAACAAGAATTGGCAAAAAAGAAACATAATTTGTAAAAAATGCTAAAATAAATGTGTAGAGTAACTTATAATATATATATATATATAAAAGATGCAAATTTCAATAGATGATGATAAAATAAAAGAAATTAATGTGTGTTGGAAGATTGGAAGATGATTAATTATATAATAAGAAGTTGAAATTTTTTACAAAGCTAAAAATATATATTAATTATTTTTATATTAATATTATTTTGAATATAAGTTGATGGAACAAACTTCACGTACACCTACAAAAGCTTAAATTCGATAGCACTAGGTAGATCCGATCCTGGGTCAATGGTCCAGTTAATCGTTGATCTGATTAACTGTCAACCCCGCAATTAATCGATAATTATTTTTATGAAAGTTATTAAAAAGAGGGATTGGGGATTTGAACCTCAAAACCTTCTCTTAAATAAGAATCAAATATCTTGACCAATTAAGATAGATAACATTGATATTTATTTAAGTTAGTTAATTATTTAATAATTAATTAATAGTTTCATGATTATTCTAAATAATCATATTTAATAAACGAGTTTATGAATTTATAATTTTAATTTTTTTAATATAATAATTTTGAATCATGAAGAATCATAAAAAATCATGTATAAATCGTGAATTAATAATTTCGAATTATAAATAGTCTTGAACAATTAAATATCGATCTTTTAGAACCGTCGAATTCATCATTTCAAACTATTAAATCGTTGATTTTAAATTATGATCAGATCTAGCACTAGGAGTCATAGCATTATAAGTCAAAATTATTAGCTTGTGCATGATTCTCTACCGATTAAACTACTATTTAATTATCATTTTCCACAATTAATTACTGTGGGGTTTCACTGACTAATTGGTTGGTAGCAGACCTAATTCATTTCATCTAGACGTCTCCGATGTAAGATTAAATTTTAGAGAAGTTTGTGAAATATAAAAATTTGAAAAAAAATCTTTAATTATTATGGATGCAAAATTTGAATTTTATAATTTAAAAGTAATAGTAAAATTTTAAACTTATTGTTTTGTATCGAAATTGATATAATATACATCAAGCTCATGACTTAGATCATTAAAAAAATTCATTTCAAATTTTAATCATGAAAACATTTTCAATAAATTTTTATATTATTGATATGATATATTAAAATTAGAGCTCTAACGATAACAAGATATTTATATCACTGTCAGAGAACATAATCAAAGAATTGCAGAAGACAATTGTTAATGTGTGGATTCATCTGTAAATTAAAGATTGAATTTATTAAGTGATAATTTATTTTTTTAATAAAAAAACTTCATTGCACGATGCTGCATCAATGCATTTCGGAAAAGGATACACAACCTTATCCAGGTTATTTGCGTGATTCAAACTTATGATCATCAAATCACATAGCAACAATTTTATCATTTATCAAAACTCCCTTTTCAATAAATTTTTTTAATAGAGGGAAAAAAGTACCAAATAACACAAATGCAAATAATATCAGAATAATCAAGAACGAAGAGATCTTGTAAAAAATGCACCAAATAATACAGATCTCTTTGGCAATGTTCCATACATCGTCCATAGCATGAAAAAAATATATATTATATATATAAATATAAAAGAAAATGCACGTTTGGCAAATCTCTTAGCAGTCATGGAATCTGGTTGTTCATAAAGGAAAGGGGGGTGGGGAGGGAGGGGAAGATTTGCACCTGCCAAATTCAGTCTGGGAGAACAATGGGGCCAGAATTAAACTATTGATGGTGAAACGGGGTTAATAAATAAGAGTTTGTCGAGCTAACTTAGCTTGTGCAATTGCTAGTGAAATCAAGACAGGTCTGGCAGCTGCAATCGGAGAAACGGCAAATGTCGCACCCGAAACAGACACATGTAGTACACCCTTTGCATGAGGGAGAGCGCGAACATCCCCTTAGGACTTTACGACTCGCTCGCTCCTCTTCGTCTTCGCAAGTGATCCTAGTGCATGAGATAATGTGGTATAAGAATCTAGAAAACATAACAATGCCTATACTAAGTTCATCAGGTCACACGAACTTAGCGAATATGACAAACATGATAAAGGATATAAACACACATGAAAAACAGAGAAAGAATGATGTGTTGAAGCTACTATCTTTGCAGAATAATCCAATGTCAAAATAAATGACAGCCAAAGAAAAGTGATTTGTAACATGGACAAACATGATTTGCATGACAACAATGACGATTTAGCCTTGCATCATCATCTTTGCTATTGACATAGTCTGCATAGAGCTCAATGGCAAAGAAGCATTCATATAGCTGAATCCAAATAGTTGAGGCCAATATGACTTGATGAAGACGACGAGGACATGAGAAATTGGTTGTATCATGTTGGAAGTATTAATCAAACTGAGTTAGTACATGTATGAGTGCATGCGTGCTAACACTCAAACAGATCTAAAGAACCCAGATACTTACAACAAATTTTAGTTCTATATAGTAAACACACATAGATAAATGCCATTTAATATAAAATTCAAAACCTCTTGTGCAATGAAATGTCACAAGTTCTCTGATTGGTGCATTCCTAGCCTAGCAGTTCAAATTGCTAACCTACATATTCTGTAAATATTAACTGTGGAACGCATGTATTCTTCAAAAACATTTGGCATTTGGAATGTTAGATACCTCTGCTAACTGAGATCTGATACATTCAATTATCAGTCCACCAAATGCTGCATCTCTCCCTCTCTAAATATATATCTTCTCTATTTCTTTTCAAACAAACATCTTATCAAATCATATGGATACTTGAGTTCTTGCCTCATGTACTGAATTCTGGATATCATATTTGAAATCTAGATTTTCACAAATTAAACTATCGCCAGATAAATATATCAAGCAAATTGTACCTTCTAGGTAGCATCACAAGCGGCTAAGTTCTTTAGAAAAAAACAAGTAGGCTAACAAGTTTGTTCCATACAAAGACATAATGGAGATCAGATGTCTTCTTGCCTCTGTATTTTCACCTCAAGAGTAAGAACCATAGAGGCCATATCAAATCAGAAAACCAACAATCTGTCTTTGAAATTTCACTTTGCAGGAGGAAAAATCAAGTATCTTGAAATTAGCTTCATAATAACCATTAATAAGTTAGTTATTTTGGTCAAATTAACATTCATAGCTAGCTTATAATGCAATGATTCTTTAAGTGTCACCTTTAAACAGTCTGACTCTGTATGGTTGTCAATAATTGAGTGGATGAGGAAGTAACTACTTGCAAACAGCATAAGATTCTTACCTGTCAAATGCAAAGTTAGAGCATTCCCAATTTGTATTTCTCACGGCATCGTGATAGCTGCGGCATTCTTCTTTATTACGCAAGCGGAACCTACGTTCTTTCTCACATCTTTTACAACAAATGAATTCATCACGGTGAGACAGCCGTCCATTGGAACCTTTATGTGAACCATTAGCACTTTTTGATGCCTGGTTGTAGTATTTAAGCAACACTGTTCTTGAAAGTGGAACCTTGTCTCCTTTGACCATGATCCACACATTGCTTTTCCATTTCTTTGCAGTCTCTCTACCAGAATGCTTCTCAAAAGCAGCTGGTGTCAATTTATCTGACAATCAGAAAGAAGATAACTAGTACTAGTTGTTGCAAGAACAGCATAAAGTGGAAATTGTTGATTCAAGATTTCATTAGCCATAGATTATTTGAGACGAATAAACCATGTCCATCACGATTGAGTTTATTAAAGTTACATTGATAGCAAGACAACTTTTACTATGTGAATCATCCATGTTACATAAAAGTGGACAATCTAAGTAGTAATTTAGAAATCATTGAATTCAAAAACCACCACCTAGCATGTTTATGTTCCTTTAAAGCAATGCTTTGGCATACGTAGCATACTCAAACAAAACCCTTTTGTAAGGCAAATAATTACTTCATTTGAAGTAAATAGACAACCGAGAAGTCTTTTGGTTCTTACTAACACAAGAGGATACAAAGGAGAAAGTTTTAAAAGAAAAATGGTAAGAACTAAAAAGCAAATTTGGTAAATTCAATAAAACAATTAAGCTTCAATCCATTGGAAATCTAATTCATTCTATGATACTATCCTCGTACTGTATCCCCTAATCCTTACCTCGAGAAAGGATTGCAAAGACATCTAACTTCAGGAATTCCTGTACAATATATTCTGTAGTTATTTTATGGAATGTTTGAATGCACATCGCCATGAATGCATTTGGACACACTGCTGACATAACTAAAAAATGGCTGCAAGCTGATAAGCAATACCGCTTTCAACAAAATCTCTGTACACCATGGTCATGGAATATTGAAGAACAGAGGTCGTTACAAACTAATACTGCAAACTTCATACCAAAGCAAGACCAAAAAGTTCACATGATGGAAAAGAAAGAATAACATGAATGAACATTATCCTCGACTGAGTTCAGCAGAAGAAAATGCGACTGAAAAAGGACATGGAGAGAGTCTTCTACAGACTTTAGCTAGATAACTCATGTTGTATTAATTGTCATCCAAAAAACCATGAAACCAGCAAGCACAGAGAATGGCGATCGAAATGTTTAGATAATAGATCTGAAGTCAGACAAATACTCAAGCAGACAGACCAACTGAAGTAGGCACAAAAAGTAACATGACAAATCCCAGATGGACAGATAAACACTGCATGCAGACGAGGATAATTAAGTCTCCACACGAACGAGATAAAGAACAACTTGCATGGGTGTTAAATAACAATCATGCGTACATGAAGGAACTTATCTCGAGTTAACAAGCACAGTCCAGAAACAAATAACGTGCTTCATGAAAACTGGATCTTCCTCTTTCGAAAAAAGAACCAGCATTTTCATGGGGAAGGACATTATCTTAATCAGCAAGCTTGCCAACATTTACGATTGGAGCACCAAAACCGGTCAAAACAAAGCGCATCAAATCATCCAACTCACCTTCTTGGCATCCCGGAGTGCACTCGCAGCTGATCTCGAGATCACCGGAGGCGAAAACCCTAAGCCGCCCAACCGCGTCCCCGTACCGGTGGCTCGTGCACCCGCACAAAACTTCGACGAAGTCGGTGCCTTTCTTCAACCCGCTCATCTCGCTTAGTTCCTCGTCGGCGAACAAAAAGACGGCCTCTCTTCCCTGATCACTGTCCATCTCTCTCGTCCTCTATAAGAAGAAAACACAGAAGCCGCATCAAAGACGCTCCCTTTAATACAAAAACCACGAGCGTAAGCCCAGTGAAGAACCAGATGGGTTCAGGCGTCTCGAAATTCACGAGAAGTAAGGAAGAGAATCACCCAAAATGCAATTCGAGACGAAGAGAACTAGCCAAAAGAATTCCAAAGTGCAAAATGGAAGAGTTTTGGAAGGTCCGCGGGTGGAGATCTAAGATTCTTAGGGCAGAATGACGTCGGGAACTGAAACCAGATGCTGAAACCTCGTCGGCAGAAAGAACTCACAGAAAAACAAGCAGCAGAATAGCAAATGCGCCACCTTTATGCGCCGGAGGGCTACTGCATCACGGCACAAACCGAGGCCCTACAAGGAAAAGGATCCATCGAAATGAACCGCATCAAGCACGCCTCCACATAATAAACCGATGGGAAAAGGATATACAACACGGCTCGCCCGCCTCTCCTTCCTAAGTTACATAGGGCTCAAATCTTGCCCATTGGAGGCCCAAACTCCTCCTCTCTCCTCTCCCTCCGCTCCTCTATCACCCGAGCCAAATTCCACTGTGACCTCCGCCAGAGCCTGCCGCCAGGGCGAGAAATCTTGAGTAGTAACGCGAGCGAGCGAGAGAGAGAAAGAGAGAGAATGAATGGTGTTCCTTTAATAATAAAGAGGCGTCGAGACCGGAGAACAGGAGGAACACTTTGGGAATCACAGAAAAGGTCCGCTTGAAATTAACCCTGCTATTGTAATGTTGTGCGTGAGCTGGCATCAGTCTCCAATCTCTTGCAGGACATGACATGAATAATCATATCTTATTTGTCTCTGTGATTGATTGAAGCGTTCTTCGAGAATGAAGTACTGCAAAAATTAACCTCAAAGATCAGTAAAAAGACACAGCTTTAGTACCCCGATCAACCTCAGTAAACTCACTTTATCTATAAGCATTGAACTCCAAACAAGAACAAGCTGCTTCGGTTGCAAAAAGAAGCGGAAAATATAGTTTGGAATTGAGAAGAAAATAAATGGAATAGAAAGCAAGATGATAAGGGAAAAAAAGTCTGTACTTCTCTCCTACTGCTACAGCACCAGTGGCCCCTGCTATTTGTTGGCTGTTGCTGATCTCTTTCTCTAAATATCAAACTTCGATTTTAGGCCACAGCAAAGTTCATGCCTTTGTTCTCCTCACAATCATCTTTCACAAGAAAGAAACAAAACCAATAAATGTTACTTATTTTCCATCAAAATACAAAAAAAAAGAAAAAAGTCGCAAAGATTTGGATACATCAGATAAGCTAGAGCCTTATCTACACATTGAACCAACCTAAACGAAGGCGACTTCACACGAATCCGCGTGAAGCGGCCTTCTTCATCCTCCTACTCATTAGTTTAGTCTGCAGGGATGTTACCTGCTCACCTAGAATTGTAATTTAGAAGCGTGTCTAATTTCCAGATGAGTGATTTCTACGGTTGGTGAGCATTAGGTAGGCTTAATCAAGAGCCACCAAGGTTGAATTAAAATGTAGATCCAATTTAGGACGACTCAAAGAATGACAACGAGAACCATTGACTTCCACGTCTTTTCCAACATGTAAACTTAATCTGCCTTTTTCCCCCTCCATTGCTGACTTTAGATGATGTCCTTGTTAATTACGTGGTTTGCGCAAGAAGAACCATTCTTCTCCGTTACCAACGTTGATGTCCCTTCATTAGATCAGGATGATTCTGTATAAGATAGATATCCGATCTGTCCATCGAAAAATGCATGCTCATTCCTCTCTCTCTGTCTGTCAATCCTGGTGTTGAAGTACATGGAAACGTCAGAATGAGAATTTTTTTAGAGTTTTCGAACAGGCAGAGTCTGTCCTTGTGCACTTGGATTTCATATTGCTTACCTTGAGTTAGTTGAGTAGCTGCTAGCTGCTGCTGAAAATGGTTGGCACTGCTGATCAGGAAGATGTATTATAGTGATCAACTGACGTAATTTGTTATTATTTGAATTAGTTAGATTAATTTTTATAATTTATTTTTTTCATGTTAATTTTAAATAAGTTGACAAGAATGCTATAAGCAAACATTTTATCTTTACCACCGAGAAAATATATTTAACGATATTAATTTGTGTATACATCTGCTAGTTTTTTTTTCTGCTATTCCTGGTTGTCATCTTCATTCATGTAAGAAAAACATACGTAGACCTATAACATATATAAAATGCAACGCTAGGCCTAGAATATAAAATAGAAAAAGATTAGGAAGGGAGTACGTGGTGAGCACTACGGGGATTGATTCCAAGAGATGCTTTCTGGGGGCAGGTTGGGATGTCATTTGCAGAATGCATGCAATAATGAAACCATGACCGAAACTTTTCCTCAAATTTGCAAGTTTGACGTTCTATGAGATATCTAGCATGTAACTTCCTTGAGAGTAATAATCAATTCATAAAGACAATATTACTAGCAATGGGTACTGTTCAAGGCTTCAAGCATGCTACCTTGGACTGGAGTAGGGATGGCAATCAGTATTTTCGAGCCCGAGGCCAAGTAAATTTTTTCGGTTGAATGGTTAAAAAAAAGTAATCCAATTAGAACAATTGATTTTTTTTCTTCTTTCTTGTTCCAGCCAAATTTCGTGAATGATTAAGTTATCAATCAACGAACTTATTAACATGCGCATTCTCCGAAAATCATCGATGAAGGAGATGAAGAGACTTGAGATACATTCAAAAGGAGAGTTAAATTGACATCGAGGATGAATCCCGACAGGCCATTCCGACGCTCAAATTAGGATTAACTTGAGATAAAAGATACTAAAAGAAAAAGATGAAGTAGAGGAGTAGAACCTCATAGAGTTGAAAAGAAAATCGGAATCCCTTCTCTTTACTTTCGTGAGTATTTATATAACTACGAGGAGAGCATTACTACGTCAGCTGTAGTATCATTATTATGGGAGCCGATGTGGGGACAAGATCCGACAGTCATTAGTTGTCTCTCCATTCGTCCATAGCCACGTGTTCGTAGGAGAACATCTAGGAAATCAGATATGACAACCTCATAATAGCCCCTCTATTCTTAGAATGTCACACGTCCACTACAAGAAAATCCCAGAATAGTGACAGGATTATTGACGGAATATTATTCCGTTAAAAAATATCGACAGAATATTAATTCCGTCAGAATCCCTCGACGGAATCTCGCTTCTGTTAGTATGTGATAAATAGGTCCTTTTTAATCGGTCCTTCCGATGGAATTCTAATTTCGTCGGTGATTACCGACGGAATCCCAATTCCATCGGTGAGAAAAAATGACTTAATTTTTTGGCCATTCATCATCAACCGAAACTGCCAACAGAATTTTGTTTCCCCGACATAATTAGTATTCCGTTGGGGATTACCGACGGAATATTGATTCCATCGGGGATCACCGATGGAATACTGATTCCGCAGGTGATCCCCGACAGAATACTGATTCTGTCGGTATATGATAAAAAAATTATCTTTTAAATTTAACCGAGTTTACTGACGGAATTAGTATTCCGTTGGTACTCCCCGACGGAATATCGATTCTATTGAAGTTTA
>JBBUKS010387255.1:0-19201 GCA_038050645.1 Hedychium gardnerianum
TATCTGTATGTGCTTATATCATTTTGCACTACATATCATTGCATGCTGACGACAATTGTCTCCCTTGTGGTCGAGAGAGTTGTCAGTCATATTCCTGCCAACTCGGCCACTTAGGTAGTGGTGTTTGGAGTGGAGCAATTGTCTTGTCGTGCCACTCAGTCACTTAGGTAGTGGTAGCTGAAGCATTGTGTAGATAGACCTCTTGTCGTAGCTAGATAGCTACCCTGCATCCTGACTACTCGATCACTCAGAGTAGTGGCAGCTGGAGTGCGATCAGTGTCACCGTCCCGCCCCTCTCGGCTACACAGATGTCGTGGCAGCTAGAGAGGTACGCCAGAGTGACCATGCTTTTCATATGCATTTGATGTGTGCTGCATATGTATTTGATTTCTGGTGCACTTGCATTGTGTTGATTATTCATTTTGATGGACTTATATATATATATGTCTAGTTGACTCACCTATGTCTGAGATATTACCCATGTGTTGGAATTATGTTCTTATACCTACTATATGACTGTGTTAGAATGGTAGACTTATGTCGTTATGTTGTATAGGGATGTTGGACTATACTTCGGCTGAGTTGTTCTTATGTATGGTTCATGATCATATATATATATATATATATATGATAGAGTACTTTCTACGAGACTGTATGTTTCCTTAACCCCTTACTATTGTTATTATCATGCACTATCTGTCTTATACCCGCTGAGTATTCCTTTGTACTCACCACCTCTACTTCTATTGTTGTTTTCTTTGTTAGCAGGATTATGATTGGGTCGCTTGGAGATTATCTGCCCGCGCCGTCCCTCTCACATCGATCTTTGGATTATTTTCGTTTTATTCGATTTGTTTTTAGCTTCCGCGTTTCGATTAATACTCATATGTTGTATTAAGAAAATTTTTATCTGGATTTATATTTGTTTTTATTCATGTCTTGGTGTCACAAGCCGAGCTGACTCGCAATAGTAAGTTTTTGATTTTTTGGTCGTGTTGACCATCTTTACTGTTTATTTTCTTATCTATTACACTGCGTGGTTGTGCAATACCCGTGTAGGGTATGTTTTATCATAAAATACACTGTGTGGAGTGAATACCCGTGTGGGATATATTTCTTTAGCTGTTTTGTGATCATGTATTCAGGATATTGTCTGTCATACAAGGGAGGTGTTGTCTGATTTTTGTCGGATAAGTATACTCTCGGGGCGTGACACTTTCTCTTTTCTCTCACAATCATTTCTTTTTTCACTCTCATTTTTGATCATCAATTGATCTTCATATACTTACTTAAGAGTTAATGGTACAAGAGTTACAAGTTTACCATGCATCATAAAAGAATACTTATTTTTACCATCATGCATGACCTTTATATCAAATTGTCATGGTGTACTTAAAAGCAAATGACTTGCATGCATTGACACTACATCACAAAGAACCTCATCATAATACCTACCAATGGAAAATGAAACCAACACTTGCTTATTGACCTTAACTTCCTCGCAATCATTCAACCATTGTAGTTTATAATGTCTAGGATGTTTAGTGGTCGGTAAGCATAATTTTTCAACCAAGATAGTACTATCTACATTAGTGCAACTTTCCCCATCTATAATCATACTACATACCTTGTCTTTGATGTGGCAATGGGTATGAAGTATGTTGTCTTGTTATTCTTCATCTTCTTCCTTCACATTCACATTTAGAGCATGCCTAGTGACAAGGGCTTCACCTTCAATGGGATACTCTTCTATATCACTTTCCATCTATGGTGGCAAGGCACTATCATCTTCGGACTCACTCTCAGTTTCAATATTATCATTTTCTTTCAAAATCATAATTCTTTTGTTTGTATATTGTGATGCAATATGCCCCCTTCTCAAGCACTTAAAACATTTAGTATCTTTATTTCTCGAAGATTGGATAGGTTCTTTACCATTGACCAAAGTAGAACTTGCATCTTTATTCTTAAAAAACTTGGTCTTACTATTATACGCAACTTTATCTCTCTTTTGTTCCAGCTAGATTTCCATGTATATGAATTCGAACTCTGCCCATGCTTGGTTGAACCCTTCCTTTTGAGTTGCCTTTCAACTTTCATGGACATATGCACAAAACCTCAAGCTCCACATAATGTTGCAACTCCACTACATTTGCAATTTCTTGATTCAAGCCTTGTAAAAATCGTGCATGGTTGCTTCTTGGTCCTCCTCCACATTGGCTTCAATCATGGCAATCTCCATCTCTTTGTGGTATTCCTCCACACTCTTGGACACTTGGGTTAGACTTTGTAGCCGTTGATACAAATCTCGATAGGAATGAACCTCTTTCTCATAATAGATTTCATCTCCTCCCAAGTGTCAATGGGTCTCTCTCGATTTCTTCTCCTGCTTAGAATAATTTGATCCCACCATATAATAAACTCAACAATAGCTAGTTTTACCTTCTTCTCTTCAGAGTAGTTGTGACAATCAAACACTAATTCCACCTTCTTTTCCCACTCTAAATATGCTTCTAGATCACTTTTTCTCGAAAATGAAGGAATTTTCATCTTGATGTTTCCTAAGTTTCTATCAACATAATCATTCATTCTTCCTCTTCGACCACCAATTCTAGCATGACCAGATTTGTCACTAGAAGCTCTATCATCAATGTCCTCAGAAACAACATCTTCAACATCATCATCGTCACGGTTATGTTGCCTAGCCCTTTGTGTAGGAACTCCACCAACTCACCTCCTTTGCAATCCACTAATTATAGCATCTTATTTCTCCAATCTATCTAAGATCTGACTAAATCTGATTTATGTGTGCTCCAAGTGTTGTCTCAAGGCACATCGTTCAAGTGATTCTCTAGGTCTTGCTACATCTCCACTTGTGGCCATTAAAGTAATCTATTGTCACTCAATTACTCAACTCACTAAGGTTAGCTCTTTAAAAAACTTAGAATTGAGGCAATTCCCTATAAGCGTTGGTTGACTAATTAAAATTTTTCAAGGATAAAGAATAATGATTAGGATAAAAGATGGGAATTGAAAGAAGAATGCAACTTAGCGTAATTGATAAACTTGTATGGAGTGCTAAAAAGAAATTTGCCAGGATTGAATCTAGGCAAAATTTATGAGAATTGCATAATTGAAAGATAAAGATAAAAAGAAGTGTTGAAAGGAGAATTGTCATAATTTAATCTAGGCAAGTGCCAAAATTGAATCTAGGCAAAACTTAAAGGAAATGCAGAATTGAAAGATAAAGACTTGAAATAAGTGCTGAAAGGAAATTTTCCAAAATTTAATCTAGGCACAAATGTAAAAAAAATGCGAAATTGAAAGATAATGAGCGGTACAAGGAAATGTTCTACTCTCTTTTGTTTCTTCTCTTTTTCTTTTTTCATTTTTTTTTTAAATTTCAGCCTCCCCTTCTAATTTTTTTTCCTTTTCTCTCCTTTTTTTTTGCCAAAAATCATGATTTTTTCCCTCTTTTTGATAGCAACAAGGCAAATAAAACTTGCTACAATTGGAATGATAACACTAGGTATCAAAAGATGAAAAAAAATAAAGATTCAAGCACAAAAAGAAAAAGATAACCAAATTGATTTTGAAAGACCAAAGCTTTGATACCAACTAATGTGAACCCAAGGAGAAGAATATCTCAAGAACTCACAACAAATTGAAGAAAGAAAGAAGGAAAGTCTAAATCGATAAGATGGATAAAAAGAACTTCGACCCAACACTTAAGAAAGCACGAACCTTAGTATAGAAGATGGAAGATGCCACAACCTTGGGATTGAGGTTGATAAGTCCTTGAACGCCACAATGGGATTCCTTGATAAATTCTAGTTCAATAAAGAACCAACAAGTGAGAGCCTCACCATGCTTTAGATTGAAATATGCTAAAAAAAAAATGCATGTGTGCCCCCCCCCCTTTATTTATAGTTATAGGGTGACTTAAAAACCCTTAAACGCCAAAAGGAAGCCCATTTTGTAAAGGCTTATGTGGACTACTTAGCCATTTTGAGCTTATGGCATCAATACAAGCCAAATAAGGGTAGAAATAGAGCCTAAATTGAGCCAACATATCAAACATATCCCTAGTACATAGGTATGAGACTTAAGTGACTAATTAAATCCATCTAAGGCTTGAATTAAGTTGACTAAGTCACATGACTTGCTCTTGGTCAAACCTTCCTCAATTGTAGCTTTGGTCTTTACATCTTCAATTAGCACATTAAGTGCTTCCTTCATCTTTTTAGCCTTAGCCCTTGTAATTGGGCCTCCATTGATGCATAATGGATTGCTCCTTTTCTTCCATAGCCTTAGCTTTATCCATATCGTTAGCTTGTTGGACAACATGTTCTCTTTCTTTGACTCCATCACACTCTATGTTTGGTAGTTGTTTGAGTACTTTGACTTTTAACTATGTTTGTTTATGCATGTTTAGACCTTTCTAGTATGAATGCTTAGTATGCATGTTTGCTTTTATATCTTATAAGCATCTCTATCAGATTGTGCAAATATTGTTTTACAAAATATCCTTGAAAATATTTTGAAAGTGATTTAAAATTTATTTTGAAATTATTTTTGAAAATATCTTTGAAAATATTTTGAAAATTACTTTAAACAATTATTTTGAAAATTGCTTTAAAATTTTTGAAGATATTTTTGAAAATGCCTTTGCAAATACTTTGGAAAATAATTTTGAAAAAATTGTTTAACATTGTTGAAAATTATTTCAAAATTTCCATTGAGAATTGTCTCAAAATATTCAAAATTATTGCAATGATCCCTATTTTGATTTGTGTCAAAGGGGAGAGTTTGGTTTAAAGTTCAAGTTGAGAGAAAATTGAAACTTGCCTTAGACATTGAACCTTGGAAATGGAACTTAGACTTAGATTAAGTTTAAGTTGATTATTTCAAGATTGTTAGACCTTAATGCTTGCTATTTTTGCTACAATTTAAGTTGTTAAGATTTAAAGTCTTGATCTAGTTTAACTTAAACTTTAACATTGTGTTCTAAGTTTAAAGTTAGTGAAACTTTTTTGATTCAAGACATGAACTATAAAAATTTCCAAGTTTTTTATCTAAGTTTAAATACTTTAAGTTTAGGTTTCTTTAAAAGCAATTAAATTTTATTAGAGAAGGTATATTTTTCTCTAACTTCAAACTATGTTATCAAACATCAAAAAAGGAAAGATTATTGGTACAGACAGCGATAATCGAACTTGTATTTTAATGTCTAGCGGAGGATTTAAAGTTAGACATTATGTATTTAATATGAGTGGTAAGTGTACAGGATACTTGTCATGTAAAGTCCTAGTGGGTCAGGAGGACTGGACATTAGGCGCAAAGTCTTAGTGGATCAGGTGGATCTGACATAATAGACTTGATGGTGCAAGTGTGTAGGATCAAGAGAAGGGCTAGAGGGGGTGAATCATGTGCATTGCTTACTCATTTTAAAAATCATTTTTGTCTTTTCAAAGTTTGTAGTGGAAATAAGAAAAATCAAGCACAAAAGACACATTTATTTTTACTTGGTTCATAGCCTTTGACTGTTAGTCCAAGGCCCCGCGATCATTGATCTCTTTCGTTGGGAAATCCATAAGTAATCTCTTTCTCCGACAAGAAAGAGACTCATCTTTTACAAAAGATGAGGAATGGTAACAAATGTATCATTCCTTAGAGTTTAAAGCACAAAGACGAAAATAAAACTTAAAGTATAGTGACTAGAAAAGATCTCGGAGTTGAGCATGGTGGTTGGAGTAGCAATGTGGCATAGCAACGGAGTTTCGGAGAGAGATGATAGCTAGAGGACATAAGCAATTGATGATCTAAGCCTTTGGTCAAGCCTTCTTTTATAGGTCTGGATCAGTCTATCGATCAACCCGATCGGTCTAGTGATCCCCTCGATAATCGGATCTAAATATGGTCTATCGGCCTACCGATCTAGCCCTCGACTAGTCTCTTCCTGCCACATCAGCTCCTCGATGTTGATCTTCTACCTCATCAGCTCCACAGTCCTTATCCTTGACTGCGCCTTTTGCCACATCAGCTAGTCAACTCTTATCCCCGTGCCACATCAGTCAGTCAACTCTTATCCCCATGCCACATCAGATGTTCGAAACTTATCCTATCCACCTCGGATGTCATGTCAACACACAAGACATCTTTCTTGAAACCTCCTTTTCGGTCTACTGAATGACCCGATTATAAAATAAGGTTAGTACAGAAAAAGATAATTTAAGCAAAGTAAAGTTTGACAGTTACTTAACTGTCCAATCTCGACTTCGAAATCCGAGTTGAACTCTTAGTCGGATCGTCGCCTAAGGTTGTCCCTATAAGGACTCATCCTTACTCCTTTTTTTAGAAGAACAACTCCACTCCAGGAGCTTACCTCAACTTACTAGTTATCAAACATCCAATCCACTAGATATGTTTGGGCTTCCTCTGCTCAGCATCCGATCACTTGATCCGCTAGGGCTTTCTTACTCGATGTCCGATCCAACTGACCCATCCAATCTATCTTGCTAGATGTCCGGTCCACTAACCCATCTAGACTTTTATGCCTGGTTCTTGATCTGCTAAGACTTCCAATGCCTAGTATCTGGTCCAGTTGACCTACTAGGGCTTTCACTTACCTAGTACCTAGTCGGCTTGACCTACTATGGCTTTCCCGGTTGAGCTACCTGCACACTTGATCAAGACATTAAATCACAATAATACTTAACTTTGAACCTTTTTCAACATCAATACCTAGGTTTGATTATATGGTGCTTCCTACACCAATAAAGTGGATCAGACATCAAGTAAGGAAGGTCTTCGTGGGTCGATCTGATACTAAGCAGAAGGAAGTCCAAACAGGTCAGTTTGACCAGATGTTTGATAGGTAAGTAAGGTAACTCCTAGAGAGGCATTTTAGTTTGGAGGGCAGTGAGAACGTGTCCCATTTGGGACAAATCACTTAGGCGATGGTCCGACTCAAAAACCAACTCGGAGTTCGAAGTCTAGATCAGATAGTCTTACTGTTAAAATAAAACATGCATATATATAACTATTTCTAACTCTATTTTGCTGGACTATCATTATTACTATTGTGCTAACTTTGTTTTGTAGAAAAATAGAGTCTTCAATTTATCGAAGGGTTCGATCGATCAAAAAAGGAGGTTTGGTCAATCGATCATAAATAGATAAGCATGATTAGATACGATCCAAGTTCAAAAGGAAATAAAAGATTAGTCGACCAATAATGTGGATCAATTGACCGAACCTATATGAAAATAGAGGATCGGATAAGATGAGATCAGACTGCGAAAGAAACTCTAAAATTTGGTCAATCAATCAAGCAGATTACTTGGGGTTTGATCTTATTGAATCAGGAAAACAAGGAAAGATTAGGGTTTAGTAGACCATTCTGGAGGTTCGATTGACCGAAAAACCTCAAAATCAAGTATTGACTTAGTAGGATCAGATTCGGATTAGTTGACCGAACATGGTGTTTAGTCGATCAAACAAAGACTATAAAAGAATCTCGAATCCCGAGGCTTAGCAATCAATCTTCCTATAACACAATTCTTTCATTCTCTATTCTGTTCGTGCAAGTGTTGTTGACACGCAGAATCTCTCTGACAACCAATGTCGAAGTTCTACATCTTCACGTAGTCGGTAATTTTGTACTACACTTCATTTCATTAGAGGTATAGTAGTGTTGTTACTATCCTCTATTTTTGTAATGAATTTTTCTCCTCCTCCAAAAGTTTTTTGGAATGAGAAATTATAGTTGATTGTCATATGAAAATGATCCAAGGGATCATAGGCCTTAAGGTAGCATTCGTTGGACAGTGAACCAAGTAACCATCTTTGTTTGCATATTTGTGTTTTTTCGTTGTGTTCTGATTTCGAAAAGAGTTTTAAAAATGCTCTATCGCCTTACTAGTCCTACAGTGTTTGGTGTCTATCAGAGCAATTTGACTAGATTGGACTTCGATATATGGCCTTGGTTTGTATAGTCAAGGGGGAAAACATGATGATCTAGAAGCTTGGTCAAGTCATTTTTTTTTGTAATCCAAGCATTTAGCTCTTCAAACTGATTAATCTTGGGTCCAGACCCATAGAAGTTTTCTACTAACAGCTAGGGTAAATACAGGAAGAGCCAATTGGCCCGACAATTGCAGTTGGACTTTCTGGATTAATCACGTTGGGCAAATGCAATGCCCTTTCCCTAGCCTCTTATTGGTGACACTATTGCCTTGCCACTTGCGTTGTGCCCTATAGGCTAATTGCTCCATATGAAGATGATGATGATGTTCAACTAGTTCCCTGCATTGCTTTAGCAATTTCATGATCGCTTACCATGGAAGTAGGGGCGTGGCCAAGTGGGGATGAGGGGGTGTGGTGGGGGGGGGGGGGGGGGAGGGGGGGGGGGGGGGGTGGGACCTCCCCCCCCCCCCCCCCCCGCCCGAGATTTTTTTAAAAAATTAAAATTATAGCTTGCCGCCACCTTGACTGATCGATTTATCACCATTCGTCATCGAAAAATTAAAATTGACCACATATTTATAAAGCCCTTGACCTAAGCTATCCATTGGTACTACTTTAATGATGAAATATCATGACTTGGAAGGTTAAGTATTGAATTTTTAAAAAATATATATTGAATAATAAATGAACTAAATCATAGAACACACAGTGAGGGCGCTAAATTAAAATTGGATTGGGTTCTAACTAAATCCAATGGGTAGGCACAAAGATAAAAATTATGTTGGTTCAAATCAGAATTGATTTGAAGTTGATTTGGTTAAGTTATGGCTAAATCAAGTTTAAGATTTAAATGAGTTCGATTGGTTTAAAATGAATTAGGGTATTATTGAAGAAACCTTCTCTTTCCTCTTTGTTTTTCTCCCTTTTCTCTCTACACACTTTGCAACCCCCGTCGTTCCGTACATCACCGTCATTTCTTCGCCCATCCCTCTCTTTTATTTCCCCCTTCCTCTTCTTTCCTATTTTCTTCTTCTCCTTCTCTTCTTCAACGACAATAAATCTGCAGTTTTTTTCTCTCCTCTTCTCAAGCACAATAGCTCTCTTTTCTTCTCCTTTCTCTTCTCTAGCAAACAAGAAACATAGCATCAGCTATTGCCCTCTTCCAGCAATAAGAGCAGCCCTCGGTCCTCGCATCTTCTTCCTCTTTTCGTGTTTTCTAGAGTTTTCTTGACGCCGCAATAATAGCTCTGTTTTGCCTTGCCTTGCTCTGTTTATGTCGTTGCCAAGCTCACCGAAACTAGCCGAGGTTGTTAATGAAGAAGATAAAGCTCTCCTCTTTTACTTCTTCCTCCTTATCTTCTCTTCTCTGTTTTTCTCAAAAGCAACGATCTTTCTTTTATTTTTTCTAATGAGTAGCTCTTTTTCCCCTTTGTCTAATTACAACAACAACAAGAGGAGTAAGTTTTTTCTTTCTTCTTTCATGTTCCATTGATTGAAGGAGAGTTGTTAAATATATAAACTTTATTTTATTAGGTTGCTAGTTAGGATGATTATTTAGATCGGAATGAAGGTCTTTAAGTCATAGATAAGTTTTAGGGATCGACAGATCATTATTTCAATTAGAATCAAGAGTTAAATATTTTATATTATATTATATTTTTTATTTATTGAATTCGCCCTCTCTAATTGAAAATCTTACTACATGGAAGAGAGGATGATCCAACTGGAGGAGACGATTGCAGTTGGCATTGGGATCTTCAGCATGGGATCACTACATTTTATGAGTTTCGAGATGAGCTCCGGTCATTCCAACAGTAGCAGCAGGAACTATATGACATGGTGCAAGCATAGCACAAGAGCTATAACCCTCCACCTCTAGAGGATTGAGAGTTTACAATTTTATACCGTTTGGATGTTGTTATTTATTATATTTAGATGTCTAGTTGGAATTTTGGATATTATATGCTTATTTAATTTTCATGTTATTTATATGTTATTGAATTTTGAGTTATGCTTGCATATTTAAACAATTTATTAATTTTTTATCATCTTGCACCATATTTTTTAAAATAAAATTGTCAAACATAATTTTCAAAATCTCACCTCTTAAACTAATGACAAGGAGAAAATGTAACCTTTTACTTTTTTTTAAGTGTCCCAAAGGAGAGAAGTGTTTGAGATTAAAAGTTAAACAAAAATCAAAATTAGGAATGTGTTGAAATTTAAATTTAGTTTTTTTAGTTTAAAGATATTTTTAAAAAAAAAATGGGAATGTTTTGAGGTTTAAAGTTATATTTTTTTTTCATCTAAGGATTAAAGTTAAAATTTTCAAAATTGAAGAATTTTCAAAATTAAAATATTTTTCAAATGATGTTAAAAGTATTTTTGGAGTTCAAATATTTTTGGTTTTTGAGATGGTGCCTTATCCTAATGTTGTTATCTAGAACTTCATGCTCTCTAATTCATTGGTGTCTTATAATTTGCAAAGAGAAATTCATGGCTAAAGTTGAGCTATCGAGAAGGTCTTTGAGGAGGTGTCCAACAAAGGATTTCCTCTAGAATTTTCAACCTTACCAATTGTTCTTACAATTGGCAACAAAAGGACCTCATTGAATTGGGAAAATAGTTGCATGCATTGATGGCGAAGTGTTAGAAGATTGTTATGCATGATCATATAATTGTATCGTATAAAGAGTTAAAAATACTTACAATCGATTAATGCCTTACTAACCTATTCTTGCTTTTTGTCTTGTAGAGGATCCTCAGACTTGTCGTCGGAAGGACGATTACGAAATCGAAAAGTCCTTCGTAGTTTCCATGAGCCAAATCCCTCACGCTTGGATGTTCTACCTTGGAGAGATCGCACAAAGCATTCAACCTTGATTTGGTTTGTATTCTTGATGAGCCCCTCCTCACTTCAAGTCCCTCCCCCCTTCTTATAAGTTTTACTTGGACGTGAAACATGGGAAGAGTGGGCAATGCATGCCCACTCGCACTGAAACGTGTGCAACAACTATACACGTTTGCCCACTACTAACAGCTCCCATTTGTCCAAGTCAAGTCACAAAGATCAAAATAAGAATCAAGTTACAAAGACAATATTAGAACATTCACTTCATACTTGATGAAAAATGATGCGTGTGACAACATGCATATTAAGCGATTAATGCTAAAAAAGTTGTTACACTTTATATAACCGCTCTACAACACAAATTAGAGACATCAATATCTTGCATTTATCTTAGATTAAATTATTTACGTCAATTCGAACATCTCTAATCTCTCATAATGACTATTATGTCGAGAGCTTGTTCAATATATCTAATCAATACAATTATTCATAATCACATTTTATGTACTCAACAAGAAAATATAATTGGTCGACTAGTGAATAAATGCTAAAGATGTAAATCTATCTTAATCTTCCATTTTAACTAAAATACATTCATTTTAATCAGTCATTTTCTTAGTTATGTTTCATAGACCGAATCATCCATAGTCAATAGGATACATGCTAAAGTAGCATACTCTGATTAAAATTTCAGGCAGACAGCTAAATAGTCACTCAGGGTAAAATCAAGATTATCTTATAATGTCAAGGCAGACTCTTACTGTAGGATGGAGTGCACATGAGAGGGGGGGGGGGGGTAAATCACATGTTTAAAAAAAAATTAACGCCTTTTTTGAAAACCTCTCAAAAATACGAGTCGCATAGGAAATAAATGGATAGATAAAACAAAAAAAGAAAATAAGTGCGCGATTCCTTTTTACTTGGTTCAGAGCCTTCGCCGACTCCTACTCCAAGGCCCACGATTCTCCGGATCATATTTTTGGGCAATCCACTAATTCCCTTCCGAAAAACCCTCGGACAGAGAAATCGATTACAAAGATAAAGTTGGTGTAACAACACTACACCAACTTATGCAAGTAAATTAATTAAGAACATTAATTAAATCTTTACCAACAATAGTATTAGTTTAGCTCGAGGTCGGTGTTGGTGAAGAGCTTGTTGTAGAAGGTTGTTCTGATGTTAGTTCGATGCAGCAAGGTTGTAGCACAACAGTTGGAGAGCTTGGAGCAGCAGTATGATGGAAGAAACATCGTTCAAAAGTGATCTCTTTGGCCACTGGTCGAAGGCTCTATTATAGCCCATTGGGGGCGCCTCCATCGAACCGGGGCACCTCCATTGAGACTGATCTGATTAAAAAACTACGGCTTTATCCACTCTGAAGTGCCTCCAAGCTGTCCGGGGAGCTTCCATCAAAGCCACGTGTCAACAACGAGCTAAAATTCAATCCTCGCAGCTTATATGTGCTTGAGGCGCCTCTATCACCCAAAGGCACCTCCAGTGCCTTTGCGCTGAGACGCCTTCATCCATCCGAGGTGCCTCCAGCGCCTTTGTGCTGAGGCACCTTCATCCATCTAAGGCACCTCCAGCGCCTCTGGCTCTGAGGCACCTTCATCCATCCGAGACGCCTCCCGCGCCTCTAGATCTGAGGCGCCTCCAACACTTTTAGAGATATTTTTCCTATAATCATTGTTAATCCAAAATAAGATAACCTGTAATACAAAGTTAGAATAAATAATGCATGTACAAATAATATTTGTGACTTAGATCCTGTCTGTCCATGACCCAAATCTAGTTACAGTCCCAACTTAAAGTTCCAAGTTGGACTAACGCCTAACGTCCCATTGGGACTTGGCCTCACTAGATTCGCTCCTCCAGTTAGCTTACCTCACTTATCATTTGGTGACTTCCTTTCTTGACTTCTCCTGACCGACTAGGGCTTCCTGCTAGAATCTCACATCTGGACTTCAGTCAGTCGTCTGGTTCTTTTTGACCCGACTGGACTTCCTGCAAACTGTCTAGTCCTCTCTGACCCAGTTGGACTTCCTGTCAATCGCTTGGTCCTCCCTGACCTGACTGGACTTCGTCCTGGTGTTTGGTCCTCTAGATCCGTCAAGTTAGTTAGCTTGTACACTTAGCTCAAGAAGTTAGATAACAACAATCTAACTTTAACCTGTCATCATACATTAAAATCCTGGGTTAGACCTATTAGTGTCAACTGCACCAACAATCTCCCCCTTTTTGATGTAATGATAACCAGGGTTAAAGTTAGAAAAATAAAAGCCATTTTTCTGGCTAAGTAAAATATTAACACACATGTGTAAATAAAGATTTATTTTGAATTTTTGAATAAGAATTTTAAAATTTGAAAATTTCTTATCTTAACCCTTATCTTCCCCCTTTCGCATACATAAAAAATATGAACATTCATAGAACAAACATAAATTTACAAGCCAGTAAACATGCATAGGTGAAAGAGTTTTCAAAGAATTTTTGAAAAACACTTAGAAATTTTGGATAACTAAGTAGTGTAAAAGTTTCATAGGTTTCCAAAGATTTTCAAAAGATTGTTCAAAATATTTCAAACCAAAAATACTTTAAAGAGTTTTCAAATTTTTGCAAAATTAATTTTTGAAAGAATTTTAAAAAGGAGCAGAACTCCCCCTCAACCTGACATATACTTAGGAATCCTTGTTAACCACACAAAATAACTACCTATGGGTCTTAGGGGTTGCTCTAAATCAAAAAATGAGTTTTTTTTAAATATACTGTAAAAAAATACACGTTTATCTAAAAAGATTATCCATAAATATTTAACTTTGTTTGACTTGGATGATATAGAAAATCATTAAGTCTTATATACAAGTTAGCCATGAGTGGTTGATTTTTACAAAACTAACATCTTTCTGATTCATGTCGATGCACTTTATCTACATCTGGAATCTGATATACATCCTATACATCTCACACCAAGTCTAAGTTTCTCAATACACAAACAAGGTAATCCCTAGGTGCTTGTGAGATGCCAAGACTTCTAAGTCATGGGAACATGGATTCTAGGATTCTGACCTAGGCTAAGTCCAAGTTATTTGTTGTTTTTATAAAGAAAACAAGTTTTTTTTATAAAATAATAAACAACTTTTAGTAGAAATGAGAAAAAGTGAAATATTCTAAAAACAAATTCTATTCTCTCATGCACATTCCTAGTTGTCATCGTAAATTGTTAAATTCGGATTCTGGTAGTGGTTTAGTGAAAATGTCAGCCAAGTTTGACTTGGACTCAACATAGTTGAGTTCAATATCTCCTTTGACAACGTGATCCCTAACAAAGTGACATTTAATTTCTATATGTTTTGTTCTTAAATGATGCACTAGATTTTTGGTTAAGTTAATTGAACTTATATTATTAACATAAATTTTTACATTTTTAAAATTTAAGTTAAAGTCTTCTAATGTGTGCATCATCCATAATAGTTGTACTACACACTCCCTCATTGCTATGTATTCTGTCTCAATAGTAGATAAAGCAACATAGTGCTTCTTTCTACTAAACCAACTGACAAGTGATGATCCAAGTAGTTGACATCCATCACTTGTACTTTTTCGGTCCAACTTACAACTGTCATAATCTGAGTCAGAAAATCCTACAAGTTTAAACTCAGTTGTTCTAGGGTACCACATTTCTACATCAATTGTGCCTTTTAGATATCTAAAGATTTTTTTTACATTAGTTAGGTGAGATTCTTTAGCACAAGTTTGATATCTAGTACACATACTAACTGTAAATAAGATATCAGGTCGGCTTGTAGTTAGGTATAACATACTACCTATGGCACTTCTATAGTATTTCAGGTCAACTGGTTTGACATTTGGATCACTATCTAAGGTTAAATTAGTTGTCATTGGTGTTTTTATTTCCTTAGTATTTTTCATTCCAAATTTTCTAAGTAATTCTTTTGTATATTTTTGTTGATGTACATAATTACCTTCTTTGGTTTGTTTGATTTCTACTTAAGAAAAAGGTTAATTCACCTACAAGACTCATTTCAAATTCTTGTTCCGTCAAAATTGTGAATTCTTTTAAGAATTTTGAATTTGTTAATCCAAAAACTATATCGTCTACATATACTTGGGCCATAAATATATCTAATTCAAAGGATTTGACAAAAAGGGTTGAGTCAATTTGTCCTTGATTGAATCCTTTGGATATCATATATGTAGACTGTTAAATATGACAAATAAAATAATTAAAATTATGTGCGTTGACCGGAGAATAAGCTTAAAAGAATTTTTGGAAATTTTTAAAATAAAATCGGGATTTAATCGGAGCCTATTTAGAGGAGTTCACGAAGATAAAAATAACAGGCTTTTGGAAGGCCTGTTTGGAATATCAAATAAGTTGGGAGTTTATTAAATTGATTAGACCCTAAGTTAGAATTAATTAACCTAAGTTTGAATTTAATAATCAAAGTTTGAAAAATATTAACCAATAGTTATAAATGAAACCCTAACTTCATTTTCCTCTAATCAGCCGAAGTTTTTCTCCCCCCACTCGATATTTGTCTTCTCCTCTCCGCACTCGAGCGCCAATGCCAGCCAAACTCCTCTCCACACTCGAGTGTCGTCCCCCAGTCGACGTCGGAATTTCTTTCTCCTCCGGTCAGCACCGTCGACCACATCTGCCGGCGCTGCCAATCCGCCATCGAATTCCCCCTCTCTATCTCTCCTCACTCTCTGCCATAACCAAATGTCGATTGGGGGTAGACGTTGCCGGATCTCCTCAACTCCGGCCAAATGTAGCCATCCTCCATCAACCAAGGCCACCTCGCCTCTGTAAATATCTGACCGGCAACAACAAGCTGCCATTGTTTGTCGGTCTTCATCGTCGCCAGATTGTTCCGATCACTGCCAATCGCAATCTTGGAATCCTCATTCCCTTTTTGGAGATCAGCCATCGACCCCTGAACCGTCCAAATCTAGGTCGGATCAAACTACCATCCATCTCTATTCTGGCAATTCATCGTAGCTGGCCAGCTGACTCCTTTACTTCGGCCCTCAATAGTGTCGTCGGCCAGTTCTATCAATCTTGAATCCAGCCACTGTCCACCAATAGGTAAGGATGATAGATTTAGTATTTTTGGTTTGGTTGAGTTGTATGGCAGTGATCTGGAGTAATCATTTGTGTATTACCTTTCTATTATAGAATTATCAGTTACTGTAGCTTGAGCTAGGGTTATTTCGGCCGGCCAGCACAGCTACAACTACGACTCCGGTCATCTCTACCTCACCTTTGGCTAACCCTACTCCGACTATTATCACTAGTAGGTATAGATGAATTGGATCTATTAAATAGTATTCATTTGTAAAGGATGTGTAGTTGAATTTATTTGTTATGGAGTAATATGCATTGGATGTTTAGTTCATGTTAGATATGTTGAGTATGGTTTTGGGGCTATGAATTTAGAAATGAGTGTATTGTTATTTTGTGGCTTACATCTTTGTGTATTGAAGATACATGTGGAAAGTGGGGAATTTGATTTGTGTAGATATGTTGTGTTTTGCATTTGAGTTGAAGTTTGATTTAGATTGGTGATGAGGGTAGTGATGGATTTGATGTCTTATGTGAAGATGATATGAATTGGGTTAGATTCTTGGAATTTGATTAGTCATATTGTGATACATGAATTGGGGTATAATATGTTCATATTTGTGTAGATGTGTTATTAATTGATTGAATGTTAGGTTGATGTAGATAAATACATGATTTGTAATAAATGGATTTGGATTGAAGAAGATGAGTAGTTATTAGATAATTTTATCTTTGAATTATTAAGCATGCCAATGTGAAGGGTTAGTGATTGATTTGTTTTACCCTATATGAAGTTTGAAGTTATGTGATATGATTAGGGTTTCTTATTTTGATTATGAAATTCAAGATGAAGGTGGTTATGTTATGTTACTTGGTTTCACCTTCGTGGATTGGACTTAAAAGGATTGTTGTGGGGGGACTAGGGATTGATCCAATTAGGGTTTTCCTAAATAGTTTAGAATTTATTTTAGTCCTTGGATTCGTAGTAGAACTCGATGGTAATTTACGTTCTTTAATACAAGACACTGATTCGGGATGAGTACTTGGACTTGAGGATTATTCATCACGACCTAATTGGAGGCGGATACTTCTATCCTTGTCTCTTTATAGTACTTTGTACTTAGTGCATGAGTATTACGAATTTGATAGGTAAATTGGATTACCTTAAATCTATTCATGTTATTTCTTGCTTTGGACGCTTACATGCTTGATCTTGGAATTAGTCTATTTTGATTATTCATGCAGTCTCTTTATGTTGATTATCTGTAATTGGTAGTGGTACACACGTGTACGATTTGTGTCATAGTTGGGTGCATGTGTGTATGGTATGCACCGTAGGTCGTTACACACATGTTTGGTATGTTTCATAGAAATTACTTCTTGTGATGCTTATGTTGATTTTCTTTGGTTATACTGCTGGTTGGGTGCATGCATGTATGGAATGCACTATAGGTCGTTGCACAAGTGTATGGTGTGTTTCATAGGTGTCCACTCTATATGAGTTTATGACATTGTATTATAGTATTTGCCTTTATGTGATGCTCATTTCATCTATGTGTAATACTCATATCATTTTGCACTACATACCATTGCATGTTGATGATCATTGTCTCCCTTGTGGTCAAGAGAGTCGTCAGTCATATTCCTATCAACTCGGCCACTTAGATAGTGGTAGCTGGAGTGGAGCATTTTCTCTTGTCGTGCCGCTCAGCCACTTGGATAGTGGTAGCTGGAGTATCGTACCGATAGAGACCCCTTGTTGTAGCTAGATAGCTACCTTACAAAATGACCACTCGGCCACTCAGAGTAGTGGTAGCTGGAGTGCGATCAGTATCACCATCCCGCCCCCCTCGGCCACACAGATGTCGTGGTAGCTGGAGGGGTACGCCGGAGTGACCATCTTTGCATCTGACAACTCGGTCACTCAGGGTAGTGGTAGCTGGAGTGTGATCAGTGTCACTGTCCCGCTCCCTCGACCACACTGATGTTGTGGTAGCTGGAGGGGTACGCCGGAGTGACCATGCTTTGCATATGCATTTGATGTGTGCTACATATGTATTTGATTTCTGTTGCACTTGCATGTGATGACTGTGTATTTGATGGACTTATGTACATATGTTTAGTTGACTCACCTATGTCTGAGTTTGTACCCATGTGTTGGAATTAGGTCTTATACCTAATACATGACTGAGTTAGAATGGTAGACTTGTATCGTTATGTTGTATAGAGATGTTGTACTATACTTCTGCAGAGTTGTTCTTATGTATGATTCATGAGCATATATATATGATAAAGTACTTCCCACGAGACTATATGTTTTCCTTGATTCCCTACTGTTGTTATTATCATGCACTATCTGTATTATACCCACTGAGTATTTCTTTGTACTAACCACCCCTGCTTCTATTGTTGTTTTCCTTGTTAGCAGGATTATGCACGCTGTCCCACTCACATTGAGCTCCGAAATTATTTCCATACTATGTTGGTTTGTTTTAGCTTTCGCATTTGATTATTACTCATGTAATGTATTAATTAATTTATATTTGGATTTCGGATTGGTTTTTGATCGTGTACTTGGTATAATAAGCCAGGTCAGCTCGCAATAGTATGTTTTTGGTTTTCTGGTCGTGTAGACCATTTTTACTGATTAGTGCTATCATTTATACTCTACATGGTTGTGCATACCCGAGTAGGGTATTTTTTATTATTTTTACACTGCGTGGATGTGAATACCCGAGTGGGGTATACTTATTTACTTGCTTTGTGATTATGTACCAGGAATATTGTCAGCCTTACAGGGGAGGTGTTGTTCATTTTTTAACGGATAAATATACTCTCAGGGCGTGATATAAATAATACAAGTCATAAAACGATTGTTTTAGGACACCTCTCAAACATAACATTAACTCCCAACTAAATTGATATTTCAAACAGGCTTTCTAAAAGCTCAATATTTATATCCCCTTAAACTTGTCATATTAGCTCTGATCAAATCCAGAAAGATTCCTAAAAGTTTCCAGAAAATTCTATAAACTTATTCATCAATTAACACATATTATTTAATTATTATTATTATTATTTGTCATATTTAACAGATGGTAGTACTTCTTATTTGTATTATTATTTTAATGACATATTTTTATGTTGATCCAAATTTATCTAATTATTTTAAATAATATATTATTTCAAGTTTAAGTCACATGGTTTGTCCAAGTTTAATAATTATGTTGCATTAACAACAATCATATTTGGTATGTATTTTTTTTAATATTAAATATTTTTAATTTAGTATTTTT